>JAOUZG010039747.1:394368-427796 GCA_026289955.1 Argiope argentata
CTCAATCCACCTTCAGATTTTCCACTCGTGAATCCTTAAAGGGGCTCATACTCAATCCACCTTCAGATTTTTAAAAGAAGGCGATCTTTCAGATTCCATCTAAGGCTCTTTAACTGAAAATCTGTCCTCAGAATGTCCCACAATGCGCTTCGTTCGGATCTTTTATTGAAGAAGTGCTTCAGGAAATCCCGCCACATTTGTTCCGAGAATGTGCTTGGAATTCGCCATTCCACACATCAGTTCCAGAAGGTTAGGGATTGGTTTAGCACTTCCCAAAGAAGTTTTGTTTTGACATGAATTAAGATTGGGCATTGCTTGAAAATGCGTTAAAGGTTTTCTTTGTTTTAAAAAATAAACAAAAATGATTGATTGTGGTGATGGTTTTTTAAAATTCCTACTATTAATTCAAACTCTCCCTTTATAATTTAGTTCTTTTTCTGTATTTAAAGCCTTGATTAAAAAAAGACATAAAAGGGATTTTTATCGGTTTTCCTTTTTCACGCTCTCCCTATATGTGTTTTGTTCAAATTTTCAACCGTTAATAAAATACTTTTTATTCATTTCCACAAGTTCAAATACACTTTTTTAAACTTCCATTGATACCACTTGATATGAAAACAGTTTTTTCAAACTTTTAATTCTTATATTAAATCAAATTAATTTTTAATGCTTTAAATAGAGTTTCAGCAGTTTGTGATAAAAATTGAAATCAGCAGATAGTAGCTCAGTCGATAAAATGAGAGGATTTTTGTGTTTCTCGCATGAAGGTGAAGAAGGCGAGTTCTGTTTTTGAGAAAATCAATAATTTATTGATAAATTTTTGAAAATTTTTGCTTTAAGGATACGTTTTATTCAAAAGATTTTTGAAAATGAGTTAACAGTTGTAGCATAGTGTTTAGAATGTAGAATTCCCCCCACCCCACCCCCGAAAATTGAAGAAATTTTAAGCTTTAGGTTCCATTCATATTTCTCTCAAAATCTTTTCATCAATTGTTGGTCAATTCTACCTAGCCTTAAGGTTGAGCTACGTGCCAAGAAGGAAATTCAATAAGGAGAATGGAAAATTCCAGGAAAATTCGCTTTCTATTTTGCCACTTAATGTTGTGATTCAGTCATTTATTTATAAATATTGTAATTTTTAATGAAAAGTAATTAAAATACATTTTTTTATTGATCTAAATAGGAATTGACTTTAAAATTTTTTTATATTACTTGTTTATGAAATAAATCTATTTGGAACAATATATATAATATGCATTAAATTACAATTCTATTGGTCTAACAAGATTTGGTTTCGATATTAGAGAATAATAAATGTTAAACTCAAGATATTTCAGTAAAAAATCCGCCATTCATGTGGACTTGATTCATTGAAATTTTATTTTGAGTTTGTAAAATCCACAAGTTACTTTAAAGAGTGAGAAACAGCGTTAGTAAAATTCTATTAAAGCATTTTCTACTAATTTTTTTAATCAGTTGGAAGTGTTTTGGAGATTTTATTCTGAGCTTAAGAAAGAAATATTTTCTAACGATTTTTTCTGAAATATGAAAATTTGAAGCATTATAATAGCATTTAAAAGCTTACAAATATGCTGAATGTAAAATACTCGGCTATAAATCTCATTTATGGAAGAAATTTACTCCTTTTTGAAAGATGTAAAAATCAGCATAAAAGTTTCAAATTACTGAAACAACATTTAGTTGCCTATTTTGTAAGATTACAGCACGTCACGATACAACGTGCAGGTCAACTTTGATTGACAGGTGTATATTGAGGTATATCAACTCATAAATTTATTGCAAAAGATGTTTGAAAACTTGGTTTTTAACTTTTAACAAGCCGAAATGCTATTATTAAATTAACCAAAGAACCGTCTTTTAAGGGGGTCTTCTGCGCCTTGTATCGATCAGGACCAAACGTCCTCCAGCTGTTGTGGCCAGCTAAGGTGTCTTCCTCGTTATCTGACCAAGATTAAAAATTACGAGGTCTATTCTAACATATCCTTAGTGTTGTTTTAAAATGGGACGTTAATATAACTAAAGTAAACTGAAATCCCCTTTCTTTTGCATTGACTAGAATTCTCTTTTTTTTCCCTTGCAGGATCGTGAGTTCGTGGAGCACGAGGTTCCCTACAATGGTCAACCGAATCGACCGGCCTCTACTCCCCCGCTCTCCCCCCTGCCGTCTTTCTCCTCAGCCGAAAATATAATCCTCCAGAGTTGTTGCGGAAGGAGGTGCAGCAAGAAATCCTATCAGGTGAGTACGGAGGACCCCACGCCCACTTCTGAAATTCTGACTCTTCTTCTGCTTTGTTTTGTTGCTGTTGCTGTTGTTCAGAGATCGCACTTGACTCTCTATTTTTATAAAAGAAAGAGGAAATAAATATGCAAGATATTCTCCTCGGGACTTACGACGCCCTGGGGATGTTTCAATACAGACACTCTTAAGTATGCATGTTCTTTCCGGAGCTCGTTGTCTGCATGCGATCAAAGGTCTCGTCCGAAGACGCTTGTGATTTTTATGTTATTTTCATTCTTTGTTTTCTCCATTGTTGTTTGTGTTTTGCAAATATTCCTTTTCTGATATGATTTTTATTATCATTTGAGAACATGATGTTGTTTGGCTTGAGGTTTTGAAAGTCTCAAAATGCGTGGGCAACGAATTGGCGATTTATCGCTCTTGAGGCATCCATTTTCACTTTTAGGGTTATTAGAAAATAATACAGAAAATTTTCACATTTGGCGATTTATTCCCAAAATATAATTAAAAAGTAGAAATACAATTTGTAATTCAAAAGTTTAAGTCAATTGCAACGCTGATACATTTTTTAAAACTGTTTATATCATGTTACAACATGATGTATTGGTGTGAGGTTTTTGAAGACATAAAATGAACGACCAGAAAATTGGCGATTTATCGCTTTTAGGGCATTTATTTTCCGCTTATAGGGTTATTAGAAAATGGTAAAAATAGACGTCACATTTGGCGATTTATCACCAACAAAAAGTTACAACTTGACACGAATGTCCACCATGTATCCGTTTCTCGGTATATCGATGCTTGCCTATTCTGATTGTTTCAAACTTATTCATATTGGTTAATGACTTAAGTCAATTAAGACAAACAATGTCTTAATAATGTTCTCACATGATAACAGGAAATTTGAGATAGCAATTTTTATTTATTTTTTATATTGCTTTTCATTTTCTGTTACATACATATTCTTTTTTATGTATTTTTTATGTTGCAATTAACTTATTTTGACATTATTTCTTTTAATTTTTGCACACTGAGAAGGAGTTTATTTTGATTAGGCTATATTAATTGGTACTTGGCGATACTATAAAATAACAAGTAAATCTTGTTAAAATAAATCAATGGAAAGAACAAAAAAAATAATGATGGGTATTAAAAATTGCCCAGAATTTTTACATTCAACGATTTTATCGTGATAAAAATTAGTTTTCTTTATTAGCTACCAGATTTTTCCAATGCTTGCAAATTAAGCATAACAAATTTCAATCACTCTTTTGGAATCATAAAACAAATTTAACAAAAAAAAGTAAATAAAGATATTTAAAATTTCAAAGACGTATTGTTAGGAAAGAGTGGAAAGTTATTTTTCCCATTTCTTAAGTCTAGAAATAGCAAGAAAACGATTTTAAAATAACGTCATCGTTTTTCTTACTCTAACACTTTTAATTTATGAGATAAAAAGATATTTTATTTCCTAAATAACTGTCAATAGGTTTCTGAAATTTCCAATAAACAAACAAAATTCATTCTTGACAGAAAATATTTACTACCATCTATTTAATCTAATTTAGATATAACAGGATAATCTTGGAACAAATTCTTATACAGAAAGGACTAAACCATGTTCCATCGTATTTCGTTTTCTCTGAAGATTCCTCTTCATCCTTTTCTATCGTAGATCTCAAATAAGATTCTTCAATTTTTTGAGGATTCACACACTTTTGTTCTCGGAAATACTCAGCAGTGAATTACACACACATTTTTAAAGAATTCCTTTCTGGAACTAACAATAATTTTAAACATATTGATAAACTAATATAGAGATGGTAGAACTGAGATAAGACAAGAAGTGTTCTATTCTTAACAAATTGTATGAATTCATTTTTAATGATACTAAATTATAATGATTCTATTCAATCAGAAGATTATTAAAAGAGGAAAAATTAAGGTATAAAAACGTTCGCAGCACCTTTTTTAGATAAACACGGTGCTGACATACTTTAATCATATTTTAGACTTTTAGATTATTCAAAATTAGTCATCGAAAGGATATTATAATAAATTTTGAAATATATGAAAAAAATATTAAATTTATTTGAAAATTGGCATTTAATAGCGTTAACTTTATCAAATTCTTTAAAAACTTCAAATTAGGTTTTCTCAAGTGGATGAACTGCAATCGTGCGGTTAAAAAATAAATAAAAAATTTAGAACCAGTCAAAGATTTATCATGAAATTTTTAGTAAATTCATGACGTTATTATTCAAACAATAGGCTGTAAGTTACAAAAATATTCGCCCAATCTAAATTCTTTTAATTCAATTTATAGAAAATAATATAAGGACTAAGTCCATCAAATTTCATAGTAATATGTTAATCATATTTGGAGTAAATAAATACCTTTAAAGTATAAAAAACATGTTTTAATAATTAATTTTGAGCATAAATACTTAAAACTCTTTACATTCATAGATTATACCATCTTCCTTCTCATCTTTAAATCGTTTACTTTTTTTTTTCATCATTTAATTTTTTTTTCTGGCAATTTTAGAATTCGGCAGTGAATGCCAATTAGATTCATTTATCTTGCCTTTGTCGAGCTCAGCAAATGTTCTAACTGCATTTGCACTAGGATACATTTCGATACCATTGGGGATATTCAGTAATCCCATAACACTTCCGTTAAAATGTATTACAGACATAAATTCCCCTAATCTGACGGTTCAGAGATCAACAAAGACGTCTTTAGAGGAAAATTTCTACAAAACGCCGTTGAAACTCTCATTGGCATTTTACATTTTGCAGAGCAAACACTTTCGAATATTTAAAACAAAATTTGTGTTTATATAAATTTTTTACATGTTTTTGGCCCTCACAACTGATACTTCTGTTCATTTAAATGTCTGCTTCCGGTTTACCAGTCATTACGAAAATATTAATATCTTGACTTCTAACTAACGGAGAAATAAAAATAAACCTGTTTTGGATAGCTAAGAGATTGATATATAATTTTTTTTAAAAATTAAAGTTATTTTCGGCGAAATTTGATGTTTTCAACGCTTTCAGATATTTTAAGTTTTGATTATAAAGAAAGTCGTCGCTTCCTTATATAAATCTTCGCTTAGCAAGCAAAATCATCTAAATCAATTTCCCACCTCGTGCAAGAACTAAAAAATATCAGCCTATGATGATAATGGTTAGTGTTAGAATTTTTTTTCTTCACATCTAAAAAAGATGTTTTCCCAATTTTTCTGAGATGTTAAGTAAGATTTACCTTATTCTTTACTGGTAAAAAAAATTTTAATTTCTTTTTCCTCTTTATTTCAAAAATTGGGATATTAAAAAAGGTAATGATACTAATTAAGTAATGAAAAACTAAAAAAAAGAAGGATATTGGATTTGTATGCTTTCACTCTGTTGAAACTAATCATACTCAACAAAATTTGTCAGATTAATGAATGAAATGTTTAAAATTTTGAACCCATTATGGTTGCAAAAATAATAATGTATCAGATTAATGAATACATGGTTTTAAATTTTGAACCCAATATGGATGCAAAGATAAATTTAATTCTTAAATAGCTGATAAAGGTTTCTTCTATGCCCAGAATTTCTTTCCACTTTTTGATTCCTACAATTGGTTAATGCTCTCAATGTCTATATTTATATATCTTGTTCTAATTTTCAATCGTGAATAAAATGCTTTTTATTCATCCGCTCGAGTTCAAATATTTTTTATAGTCGTAGTGGATGGGATTCGATGTTAATACAATTTTTTTAAATATAAATTCATTCATTAAATTTAATTGATTTTTAACACTTTAAATGAAGTTTTAGCCGTTTGTAATGCAAAGTGAAATCGACAAGCAGTAGCTCAATTATTAAAATGCGAGGATTTGGGTATTTTTTCACGTGAAAGTGAAGAATGTGAGCTCAATTCTTCACAAAATAAATCATTTTTTGAGAAATTATTTATATTTATTGTAATAATTTAATAAAAAGTAACTATAATAAGAATTTTCTTTGTTGACTTAATTGTTTTATACTACTTCATAAGTATTCAGCTGCAACTACTCAAAATAATTCTAATTGAAAACTGAGAAGATATATTTAAAATTGGGTTTTTTTTCAATTTGGGCGATTACAAAATGTCTATGATGATTTCATTGGAATCTCCACATCTGTAACCAAAACGGAAGTCAAAGATCTCAAGAATTATCAAATATTGATAATGAAAACTTTTTAATTCTTATTACCATTCAGACAAAACTGTATAATTTAGAACCGAAGAATGATGACAATGAAGAATTATGGTCATTAATGCGAAATTAAATCGTTCATATCCTACAATCCTGCTTTGAAAATATTATATCAAAACTTTTCAGAACCATTTGTTATTAAATGATGTCGAATTTCAATTTTCTTTTGAACTTTTTAAATTGTTATATAATATTTATAACATATTCTGCTTTTTTTAAACGCAATACAACTGATCTTCGAAACTTTATTTTTAAGCTTAAATCAATATGTTGGGATTGCTTATTTGTAATCTGCCTATTATTAGTTTTACAAAGATTAATCCTTTTTATTTTATGATTGTAACATTTCTTTTTTATATTCCCCATATACCTTGTTGCTTAGCCTTCTATATAATAAGTTTTTATATCGGCATTTATTTTTCATTGTTTTAAAGCTGTTGTGATTTTCTACATCAATCATATTTGTTTCTTTGAATATATATAATAATAAAATATTGTAAAAGAAATACTGTAAGCTCTAAGATTTCTTTTTTGTATAGCTATTGCTTTATATTTTACAAAACTTTTGCAACATCTTCGAAGTGATTAATTTCGTATATTTACCTGATCAAGATCTGAAATTCCATCAGTGGATATTCCAAATTCTATCAAATCGTAGTTAAATATTAGTGTCTTGAATCCTTTCTATTAAAATCCAAAAATATTCCTCACAAGCTTCTCTTCTAATACAATATCCAATGTCTGTTTCTACAGAGTTAAAAACTTTTTAATCTGCTTTAATTTACTTTCATTGCTTCAATAAAAATTGATATGATAAGTTTTCGTACACGGATTGGCAACAGTAAAAATTCTTATTCTCTACATCCAGGTAGAGTAGGATTTAGTTGTTTAAATAGATTTAGAACTACTTATTTGCGTTTTACCAACCTCCTATTAATTAACAAATTGTTGTCATCATTTTTTGTATTTTTTTAACTGCTGAGAAAAACATTCACTAAACTCATTCATTTCAGCTGCGGAAAAATATTTAAAAATCGTCTGTCGCGCTATTAACTCAGAAAATTCATTTTCCTCTGTCTTCTTGCGGAGTTTCGCGCGCCGGAAAAATCGTTTGCTGCGCGGAAAAGTTGCGCTTTATTGAGTTAGGGTCTTTCTCAGTAATTGAGTTTTCCACCTGCTTTTCGGCTCTCTATTCGATTTGCATCAGGAGCAAAATTTTCAGCGCTAATTACGGAGGGCGGAAAATAAAATTTGCATGGAAAGACGATTAAGCTGTGGAACAACTTTAGATGACAATAGATTTCAAGCCTTCTGCACTAATCTTGTTAGGCTAATGCAAACTTAAGTCGCGAAAATATTCCCGCTTTACAAAATATATTTTATTAACATTGCAGAAAAGTGAAATTCTGTGCGGAGAAAGTCGCAGTTAGTCTCAAAAGGGGTGGTTTAATCCGAGAATCTTATTCTCTGAGAAACACCAACTTCTTCAATATGATGAAACGGCCGAGTTAATTTCTCTTCAATCTGTTTGGTTAATTGTGGCAGTGGTTCATTTTCTTGAAAGAGTGGGGAATCGATTAAGCAACCTAATCCTTTGAAAGAGAATGCCCATTATCTAAACTATTGGATAAGAGATCAATAATTTACCTTGCCTTTGTTTTGAATTCGATTAATACATCATAAAGAAACCAAAACGAGAAGAATTTCATATTGTTTTTTAATTTTCAGTTAAATATAATAACACATATATTTTTAACATTTAAGATTAAGTGTACTGAAAATTTTAATTTATTTAGAAGATTTATTCTATAGAAAAAATTTACTTCTAAAAACATTATTTAATTTTAGTTCATAATACTTATTTAATTAATCCAGTTGCTCATTATGAATATTAAATGACTGATTAATTAAGGTGCACGACTTTTTTCAAAGTGAATACCTTTTATGATGGTCAGTAGATGATCAGTTTACCATTCATCCATTGCCATGGAAACTCGATCGATTTCTACTAAAGTAACGACTACAAACTTTTATTTTTCACTTATCCTTCAATTTTTTTTAATATCCTCTATTTCCATACCTTTCAATCATTCTTTTGTGAGGGAACCTTTTATTAATAACTTTAAAGAGTGTTTGGTTAATTTAAAATTTATGTAGCACGAATTAATTTTAAAGAGTCTTAGTGGTTTATTCTTCATTTTACATTTTATAACACAAATAGATCGACCTTAAAGGGGAAAAACGGCATAGAAACCCCTTCATATTAATTTTTGATAAGATCTAAGATTTATCTATAGTGATAATCAGCTATTAAATGGGAAGAAAGATTTAATGAGATAGGTGTGATTTCTTCACGTGTCTAAGTTCCATAAAAATATAATTAAATAAAGGAAAGTTCAATCTCATTTCTAGAACTGCCTCAAACTTTCTTTAATATTTGTCAATAATATAAATGCATGACGAGCACAATTTTTTATACAAATTCTATGTTTAAGAAAGGTAGTTAAATATATTTTACTTTAATATACAGAGTTTTTGATATTATTCTTTCTCTTTAACCCATCATATACTCTAACTTGCTTTCCCGAATTTTATATTTTACAAGAGATTAAGATGAGAGTATTCTATAAGTTGTTGTTTTTTTTAATTTAATTCATTGTTTGCTTCATTGTCAACCATAATTTCTAGTACTCTAACTTTTGAAGAAGAACGAATATCATATATATCATAGGTCACAAATATATCCTAGTTTCTTGTACGTTTTTGTGGTTATTGGTTTCTTTCACAAAGAACTTTTATTCCAAGATCCAAAAAATAGAAAAATAAAAATTATGATTCTATAGTTCTTTGTAGAAAAAATTATGTGTGTCTTTTATTTCATTTTGAGAACTATTTTGTTTTTAAGTCCCATAATATTATATAAATCTGAACACTGTTCTTATTAAAACATACATTTGACATCCAAGCTTTTCTTGATAACAATGCTCACTTTGAATTGATAAATAACAAAATTTTAGGAAACAAATGGTCTCTCTAAAATTTCCTTAAACAGTCTTCAACTGAGAAAAAAATTGATTCTATGAACAAATCTCGAAATGATGAGTATTTTATTTGTTTACGAATTCTTGGGCAAAATCTATGAATATGTGATATATCTACTTATAATTCTGAATTTGGTTTATAATTGATTAATTTCTAGCAAATTATTTATTTAGGCTGCTACAACAAGCATTGGTAAATTGTTTACAGGTTTGAAACCTTAATCCCATGCCATGTATTAATCAGACTTTTTTACTTTATTTTTGAGAATTTTTCTTTTGGCACTGGAAAAATATTCCGTTCTACAACAAGTTAACATTACATATAAAACAATATAGAAAGCTGAGCTACCTATAATAGATCGTAATACACGTGATCTAAAATACAATTACATATATATTCAAAAAAATAAGGCGTCATCAAATCCCCTAGAATGCACTGATTTCTAAAGATTAAGAAACAAAATTACAAAAAACAGCAAAAAATTCTGTATACGGATTTTAATATAGGATTATTTAGCTTATATTAAAATAATCAGAATAAAAAATAAATTAACCAATTATATTTTTGTATTAAACCGACATAATTGGATTTTATAAATTTGATGCGATAGTTAGTAGGAGGTATTAAAAAAACATGATTTGAAAGCATGTAGATGATAAACAGCAAAGCATAACAAGCCAAAACTGCATTTCATGGACTCATCAGTCTCTATCCTTCTCTCTATATGTAATGATAATTTTTTTTAACTTTAATTTTCAATTTTTCTAACCGGCAAACAAATTTTTGTAGCTTGACCGATTTTGAGTTGAAAAAAACCTCATCGTTTTTCTAAATATCAACACATGCGTTATCTGATAGTCTCCTATTGTTTCAAACAGATTAAACATGTTGATGACTAAAATTAACTAAGACAATTCATAACAATTCAGTGAATGAATTAGTCGGCGATATATCAACAAAAGAGTCAACCTTCTGCATTATTTTCTAATAAATCTAAAAGCGAAAAATAGATACTTCAAAAGTAATAAATCGTCAATTTGTTAACCGCGCATTTTGAGGCTTCAAAAACCTCAAACCAAAACATTATGTTCTCACATGATAAAAAAGAGCAAGATATTACTTTATTCTATGTGATGTTAAATATATATATATATGAAAAACTAAAATTGGCCAAATATCTATGCTTAAAATCGATTTTATTAGAACAAGAAAGCTTCAAAATATGCAGTTTAATTTGGCTTGACTGTACTTTTCAGAATATTTTGATTTAGAATCCATGTACACAAAGAAAGGCAATCACATACTTATACACAAGTTTAAGTAATAAATAAATGAAGAAATACCTTTAAATATTAAATTTTCAAGGAATCTTGATTTAGTTTTAATAAATTCCAAAACTAAATCTTAGTATTTATTAAACTTTTCTGTATAATTTTATAAATACTTGCACAATTTCAGCAATATCTGATCATCTTGTTTTTCAAAATTTCTAAAGCTTTATTTTCCAACGATGAATAAAATCATTTATGCAAATTTCTGTCGTTTTTCAAGCGTGTTAAACGTTTGTTAAAAGTATATACTATATGCAGGAATAAAGCCATGAAATCTTTTCTTATACAATTTGTTTTCTACCAATCCACTGAAGTTTAACGAATGCCTCTTAAATTTTATTGATTATTTTTATTTATCAATTACTATTTATCTACAAGAAAATAACAATCGTTCTTTCTAGCTTTTTAAATGCTTTGCACGCAATATTTAGGTTTTCTGCATATTTTGAATTTGATGTGAGTGGTTGCTTTCTTTTGAATGAAGGAAAGGAAATCGTTTTTGATAGAAATTTTTATTTTTAAATTAATTTTCGACATTTGAATTTCTATAAGTAATTGCTTTTCTATAAATTTAACGTTCGTTTAGAAACAATTGGTTCTTCAGAAGGGATCTTAGTAAGCTTATTATAGTAATATTTAATTATATATATATATATATATATATATATATATATATATATATATGAACTTTATTTTAGGATAATTTTTTAAAATAGCCACACTTTAGAAATACCTATATATTTATCAAAAGTAAATGAAAAACGTCCCTGACTAAACTAAAAAACGTCCTTTTCTTATTTGTCTTTTTCTGTTCGTCTTTTTCGCCTTTTTTTCAAAAAAATATTTGTATACTTTAAATATTTTCTTATGATAAATTAAGAAACTTAGAATATTTTCTAAGTTGTAAGAATAATTTTTTTAATAACTTTTAAAAAAAGCAAAATTATGACTAACATTAAGTGCAATCTTTTCATTTTTTTCTGTCACAATCGAAGTAAAAATGCTGAAGTTAATTATATATTATTTATGATAAAATCAAAGTATGTTAAACAGAAGTACATTTCTTAGAAAATTAAAAGTTTTTTTAAAATTTTTTTATAGTTGTTTGTTTTAGAAACAACTATAAAAAATTTTTAAAAAAATTTAAAAAAACTGAACAAATAAATTTTTCGTTTTTCTGAAAAATGCTGATGCTTATGTATTTTTTTAATTTCTTTTTACAACTTTTGTTTCCATTTTCGTTTAGTTCCAAGTTTTATTTTTTCATTTTAAGATGACATTTCATGTTGATTATTTTTCTTAGTTTCTATTCTCACAAACCATCTAACTTTTTTTAATGTGCTGCTTTTAAAATTTGATCTGACTAACAAGTGAAGATCAAGAATTTAAATTCCATTTGTTCAATGCAGATTACTTGAAATATTATCAACTTACCCACTGTTTATTATGTGAAATATATTTCATTTTCCCGTTTACTTTCATTATGGATATTCATCTATTTTAAGAACTTAATTTTAGTGCATCATTTCTTATATCCGAGGAATTTAATGTAATAATCATTGAAAAGTTTTTACAAATATTGCCTTAAATAGCAATAAATTATAGTCGTTTTAATACATCATATTAATAGCCTGTAACGACTAGATTATATTTATATATAATTCGGCATATATTATCAATTACATTTATGTATTCTGCATATATTACAGACATATATTATATAGGCATATATTATAAATTTATATATCGATTATATTTATATAGATTCGGTTTATATCGTTTATACTTCTATAGCATATAGCGACAGTATGACATTTTTTTAAAATCCAATTATTATTTAATTTAATTCTAAGATATCATAAAATTTGGAATTTGCTACTGCAAATTGTCAATAAATATTTATAAACACACATTTTTGCATGCTTTCTAGAAAACTACTCGTTTTCTAAGGATTAAAACTTTAGCTTGCAGGGTACCTTAAATTCTTAAAAACTAAAATAATACTACAAGAATTTCAGAATTCCATCAGCTTGTTTATTCTTTTTACTTCACAGCATATATTACAAAAAACTGCCAGATTCACAAAAGGTTTGCAAGTGATCATCCGCTATTATAAAAAAAATAATTAACGAAATAATATTAATAAAAATATGTTTATCAAAAAAAATCGTTTGTTTTTACCTTTTAATAATACTTTAATTGAAATAAAAATTAAAGCACTTATAAAATGTCGGAACTGGAATCGTCTGCTAAATATCTATGGGCAGATTTAGATTATGATATTCAATGAATACACGTTTTCTTCTATACAGTCCCATTAAAATATCAAAAAAAAAAAACTGAAACTATCCTTGTGTCATTTCTTATAATAAAGGAAAGTCATAATTTAAGATTACGTCTGGCTTTTAGATAGATTTTAACGTCTCAAATTTGAGCAAATTCTGTTCTGCAAAGCAGTGAAACTTGTATTTAGGTAATACAAAATTTCAAAAGTTCAAATCTTATAAATCTGCTCTTGGATAACCTTACCCTAAATAAATAAATCGAATCTATAGCTTTGGAAAGTATTCTATTAAATAGGAAGCTGTGAGTTAAATCAAATTGCTTACCATCATAATATGGAAAAATGCAATTTTCTTACAAAAACTCACGAGATTTAAAAAATATTTACTATTGAATTATCTCATAAATTGCAAAAGATTATTTCAATGATGAAAGATCTTTTTCAATAATAGTTAGTCCCGAGTTGAAACTTGTTTAAGGGATAATCAAGTTGTTATTTAGATACTTCATACCTCTCTGTACAATAATATATTTTAAATATTTGCTAGAATAGAAATAGGAATGAAATTAATGTCAGTGTAATGTCTTTTGTCGCTTTACAGTTCAGGCAAAGTAAAATGTGCTCATCTCATCTTTTTCACGAGCGGTTTGCAAAATCCACAATAAGTGAGAGATATACAAGGTGTATCAGTACAGCGGATACAAACTTTCAGGAGAAAATAGAGTGTATTTAGATAATATAAAATTGCACGGCAATGCACGGTCGAAAATGCTTTCTTGGAGTTGTAATGATGGCACAAACCCGTATAGGCCGGGAAAGGTTTTCAGTACATGTATGGGGCAGTATCGGGGTGACTAACACTTAGAAACATGTTTGTTACCCCAACATCTGACATGCCGAACTATCTGATCATTTTTCAACAAGAATGTTGTTGTTGCCTATCCAACATGGATTGAGCCCCAATTCAAACCAAATCCAAGAGATTAGGGAGAGAGGGGTGCAGTAGCTTCTTGGGGATAAAAATCCCTGAGCAGAAGTCTTACTTGTGGCTCATATGAAGATGACACTCACACGATCTCTTTCAGTGCCCTTTTTTACATTCGGGCTCTTTCACACAAATCAACAGATAGAGCACATGGTATAGAACAACCATGCCCGAATAAGAACTCGAACTGGAATGTCCATATCAGGTGAAGACGGCTATCCCTAGTTGATGACGCCAACTTCAACAAGTATTGCTGCAGTTATTGGATGATACACACATTAACCGCTGCTATGTTTTCTTCCATGTGGTTTTAGCATGATGGAACTCCCACCCATTTCCGTTATAACATTGACGTGCATTTCCTTCTAATTGCAATGTATGGCCTAGAGTGGATAGCGAGAAGTGCCTTCGACCACTCGATCGCCAGACCTCACTTGTCTTGATTACTTCTTCTGGGTCGTACGTCAAGACACTGGTGTACTAAACTCCTATTAATAGTGTCTAGAAACTTGTTTAACGCATCGTGGCAGATACTGAGGAAGTTTGGTTCACGACCGGTATTTTCCCTAATGTTAAATCTTCAGTTATCAGGCAAGGACTAAAGTCATAATAGTATCATAAAGAGCATGATCAAGGTCGTATACTTTAAATAATTAACGAAGAACGTTAGAATTGCATGACCTTTTTATTCGTGGTTTTTTTGGTCAATTAAAAATAATAAATATATTTTTTTGCCCTGTTCATGTTCTTCCTTTCTTGTGTTTGTTTTTACCTTCCCTCCTTTGTTGTGTCCCGCCACTATCGCTCCAGCAAAGCATTTCAGACCAGGCATTCCTGAGTGAATTCCCATCACCTAGGTGTATTCGATCTACCCCGAAGGTTTGTCATCGCCTGTACTGGTACACCTGTAGAAAAAAAGAAGCCGTTTCTCATCCTTTTATTATTACCTTTATTTAAAATATCTTTTTCTGATGTTATTGCGGCTATTGTTTCAAATTCTTCAAATAAATTACTGAAGATCCAAATACCTAAATAAGATCTTTTTTAAAAATTGTGGTTTATGTTTATTTGTTTCTTTATGAAAAATGAGTTCGCAGTTGCGAGAAGAGTAAGTAGAGTGCAAAGTGTGCAGACTGTAACTAAATGCTCTAATGTGAGTGCCGTTTCTCACCAGGGTTGTTGTCGTCGAGAAGAGTAGACGTTCCTCCGTAGTTCGGCCCACTCTCGGGTAAGTAGAACATCAGACAACCCCCTTCTGCATCGCACTTCGCTCACTCATGTTGCATCCCTGCATTTGCCCCATGTGAAATGTACCCATCTTGCATTTTGTTTATTTTGCTTCCAAAACAATAGGCATCAGCTTTGCACTCTTCTTTCTCTTTCTCTCTTCTTCATGTTCTCCTTTCGCCGCTGGAACACATTCAGGGAATTTTAAAAAAAGGGGAGAATGGAACAAAAATGCTAGTTATCATGTGCACAACGAATTGGAATTGAAAATGGAAGGGGGATACCTAAAATTACTCAGTGTTGCCATCAACAAATGACTAAATATTTTCATTTATTAGGACAATTTTCTTAGAAGTATATTACACCCAGTACTTTAAAACAGAAATGTAATTTGTAGGAAGTGGAATTCTCTTTAAAATAAAGATTTTTTTAAATATAAAAAAGCCTTTAAAATTAGAAATGTAATTTAAAAGAAGTAGAATTTTCTTAAAAATGAAAATTATTTTAATATAAAAAAGCATTTAAAATTAGAAATATAATTTGTAGGAAGTGGAATAGTCTTAAAAATGAAGATTATTTTAATATAAAAAAAGCACTTTAAATTAGAAGTGTAATTTGTAGGAAGCAGAATTCTCTTAAAAATGGAGATTATTTTAATTTAAAAAAGAATTTTAAATTAGAAATGTAATTTGTAAGAAGTAGAATTATTTAAATATGAAGATTTTTTATAAATAAATACTGTATGCGGTATTTTTTTATAAATAAATACTGTCTGCATTTTTTAGACTTAATTAAAGTATGGGGGTATATAGTTTTGCCCAATAAATGCTAGGGTTCTGACTTTTCTCTTTGAAAACGTTATTATCATCTTTAAGTCTGTTTAATTTAGCATACAAACACATAATAATATTTTAAAGTCATAGCTAAAGAGTTTTTGATTTTGTAAACTAGCTTCCAGCAAATTTGTTCAACTACTTTGAGATCTATTCTTGATCAATACTAAAATTAGGCATCATGGCAATATTTCTGTATTATACAAATGATGATTACTTGAATAAGCACATTTAAGATCAAAGGCTTATTAATTATCTCTGAATCAATATTTAGGATAATGATAATTTGATAATGTGCAATAATTCAAACAATTATAAACCAAATATGTGATGGCACGTGATAACTTGAAATTTGGGCTAACCATTTCTTTATTCCAAATTAGTTCGAAAAAAGAAGAAAAGCGATAACTGTCCGTGCACTCGATGTTTCTCGTGAGCACTTTTACTCGTCTGCACAAGTTGATAGTGAAAGGGGGATGACGTAGCCTGCATCTTGTGAAATGCAACACGTGTGTGCATTGTGGCGTCTGTCTCATGTGTCGATGTTGCTCATGTGCATTGTTCTGAACTTATTTTGCACTTGCTTAGTCTTTGTTTGTTTAAATTCGTTCTTTAAAGGGGAAAGCAATTTAAATTTTACGTCAATACACCTTAAAATCATGAATTAAAAAAATGACTTTAAAACTAATTTAATTTAATTAAGTCGGAGAAATTAAAAAATACTTGAATTAAGTTTTTGTATTTAATGTTAATTGTAAATATTTATTAATGGATTTATAATTCCATTTAATATGAATAGATAATATTTTATATTATAATAAGCCTACATATTAGTTTTTTTAAATGATGATTTAGAAACTATACATTTCAAAGAATAACTTATACCATAAGTTAATAAAAAATATGATTTTCGGGAAAAGAGTTTTTTTTAAATATTTGTCAACAAAAAAGGGGGGATGAAATTTTATTTATTTATTTATTTTGAAGCAGACTGTTTTGTTTTTTAATCCGAAATTTACAAAATTTTATTAAAACTGAAGAAATAAGAGAAAAACAACTAATTTTACATCATATGCGTTTTAAAAAGTTCAAATAAATAAGAAATATTAATAATTTCGCATACAGAAGTTTTGAAAGAAAATAATTATTTTCAATATTACTGTAAAATTAATTGGGTAAAAATAATAGAAAACAAACCATTTTCATTCCATTCATAAGTTTTTAAAGTTCCAAAACTCAAAGTCTCTACAAAAGGATTGTTAAAAATGGCATTTATTCAAAACATTAATCAATGCATTCTAAGCTAAATTATTATTCCCACATAAAAAATTCAAATGCAATTAGCTCTCTTGTAAAAATCTCAAAAACTAGGTTACAATAAAAAAGAGTTGAAATCTGCATTAAAATTTATGTATAAAGGCCCTTATACTTATAAAAACCCAATCATTTTTTACTTATTACCAAAACAATTACCATCATACACTGAGACCGAAGACAATAATAAGTAAATGTTCACAAATATGAATATTGTCAGTCACAGTTGAAATAGCAATTGTGATTTATTGCTAGCATGATGTTTGTAATGTTATAATTTAGTTTCAGTTTCACTTTTTATATTATTTTTTATTCCTATTATTTTGTGTGTGTGTGTGTTTATGGTAAAATATTTGTTTCGGAAACTTAAAACAAAAATAAATGAATCTTTTCCACTCAAATTTATTCCAATGCAAGTAGTATAAATTTATATAAATAAATGTAAAAAAAACTGACTAAAAAATATTAATCATATTAAAAATTTTCAAATTCAAACATGAGTATTAATTTTAAATAATAATATTTTAATATTGTAAAAATATTAATTAATTAAAAATATAACATTAAAATTCTTTTATATAAGAATTTATCTAGAAATTTAATAAACAAATAATTCTATTAATTAATTAAACTATCGAACTTATTTTCAAAAATAAATATGTTTTTAATATGTTACTATGAGTCTTTGAGCAATACAGGATTAATTGAGAATTTAATGAGATTAACTGTAACAGAAAATGGAATGTCTTTAATGACATGCAAAATTTAATAAATTTTATCTTTCAAACATCAGTAGCAAATTTTTAACTTAATGATTTTTCTTCTTTCTGAAAACTACTTTATAACTGGAATGAAGTTTCAACGAGTTTATTTACTGATATTTTTTCCTTCTTACATTTTTCTGTGTTTTTGTAATATTTTTTTTCGTCTTTTTTCTTTCTCTTGATGTTTCTTGCATGCCTTACATTCATTTTTCTCTGTTTTTCTTTACCTATTTTCTTCTATATAATTTTTAAATATTCATTTCAAATTAATGTACCGTAAAGTAAATCATTTTAATTGAAAATATAAATTGATTTTATGAGAGGAATATCAATTTATGACTTTACAATAAACTGAAGAAAGAACTTTTTTCTGTGCTATATGCCATGAAATTTTTCATACTAGCTGTGCCAGTAGGAATAAAACCATGATATATATATAGTCTTAGTTATCTCTTAAATAAAGCATATTTTACCTTGGGAAAAAATAACAAAAACAATATTCAAAGTATAGGCCATTATTAATTATACATTTTGTTCATCTATACTTCAAATCCTTGTATAAAACCAACATTTTGAGGTGATCCAGTTGACAAATAATTTATCGTTATCTTCATACCACTGTGGAAGTGTGGGATATATTAATGAAAACAACTAGAAGTCCGAAGGAGCCAAGTCTGGTAAGTATGGCGGATGGGAAAAGAGTTTTCACCATGCTGAAATAATGTCTCTGACATCTATTGCTACAAGGAATGGGAAACGCTGTTTTGCTGCTAAATCAAATTTGCAGCTCAGGTGGACGTTATTTTTATCTATTAATGGCTAAAAGGAACAGTTGTTGATGATTTTAAATGATATTCGGTGACTTTAGAAGCTTCAGGTATACAGCACAACTTTATGATTCTACCAAATGCAAAAGTATGCAATCATCACTTTTGAATCGTCTAAATCAATGCTTGTGTTAGGTCATTTCCTCAAATATACCACGACTATAAATCAAGTTTTTTTTTTATTATTATTGAATAAAAAAAGCAGCATGTGTCGCACGTGATATTTCGATTTGGAAAGGTTTGGAATGCGAAGATTTGAGAAAAACTCTTTCGAATTTTGATGATTACAATATTTTATCATTGTTCACTTTGCATTATGAGAAATAAAAACTTATGACAAAATTTAAAAAAGTAACAAGATTGGAGTTGTTGCTTGATTAGTTTGTTTTGACTGACATACTGTGCCAACTGTTGTGAGGAACATTGTAGTTAGTTGTACTAATAGCACGCTATATAATTTTTTAAATATTGCTAATTTATGTTAAAGTCAAGAAAAACAAATTAAAAAAATTAAAATTCAAGAAATGCAGTGTTACTCATTACAACCAGAATATACACTGTAATGTTTGAAAATGCCTTCTTTAAAATAAATGGCACGAGTTCCATGCTTCTTTAAGATAAAATAACTTCAACAAAAATTAAACAACGACATCCTCAGGACATTTGTTGTTCATACCGTACAGAAAAGCAAACGAAAAATTAAAATGAAAAGAAAAATTCTAATCTTACTCACAAAGTTGTTCGCTTAATAGGAAACAATTCTGATAATGGAGACATGAACTTTATGGTTTGTCATGTACATCTTTCCAAAACACAGAAAATACCCAAAGCAGGTATTTTCAATACTATGTAGCCTTTGTCTTCTTCGCTGTCGTATCTTAACCCAAAACAAATGCATTACCGGAGCATCATTGCAAAGGAACAGATTCGAACAAGCGAGAACCACTTTAAAGCAAACTGAGACGGAAATCCTCGGTTTTAAAACTGAGGAAACGGCCATTCTTCTCTGACTGGATCTGCATTCATGGCACTGTCGCAACTTTTCGGCGCGAAGAAAATATTCTAATTGTTGACGCATTCTTTCTGAAACTCTCTTGAATATTCATTGTAGATTGATGTTTGCCCACCCTTTCAAGCAAGGCATGAAAGGTGAATAAAAGACGGTTGTGAGTTCTGGCCCCTGCCTGTGCTATTCAGTGATATTATTCAAAAACGAGCTCACCGGTTAGAGATTCAACTACAAATCACCCTTTCTCATCAAATATATTGTTGGAGAAATTATTATTTTTATTCTGAGGGAAAGAAGAGTGCGAGCCTGTTTTCTCTTAAGGCCTTCTCATCCCCCCCTCACCCATCTCTTTACACTCCCTGTACCAGAACAAAATAAGAATCTATTTTAATGATCCCAAACCCCTTTTATTACCACCTGCAACAGTACTTCCTCTTTATCATGAGTCCTTGATCCGTGGATATTATTATGATGGACAATTTATTACTAGTGTCGTCTTCTTCCCAATGAATTAAAAATTTCAACATCCCAAATTAAAAAAAATCTAAAATAATAAATTCAAGAAAAATGGGAAAATTTCTAATGACTATATTTTTTTTCAGTTTAAGCTGTTGTTGTTTCTAATGGCACTTGCCATTGACAAGCTCACTGACATAGTCAACGATTTTAGGCCTAGGGTGCGTCTCTTATTTTAGTAGAGTCACCTAGGGCCAAGAGTACGACTTAGCTACTCACTACTTTTAAATTTTTCTGAAGGGTCTTGAAGAAACTTATTTATAGATTTTTCCATGACTTCTTTTAAAAACGCGTTACTCTGCTGAGTAGTTTTTTTTTTTTTTTTTTCATTTTTTTCTTTTTCAGATGCGATTTCCACATAAGAATTTTGAAATATTCAAGACAATATCTTTCCAGATAACTTAATAATTTCGGTTTTTGAAGCTAAAGAAAGTACACTAGATATTTTCGCTGAACATGAAATGTTTTGTGTATTTTTGAAATTTAGTCAAAGAGTTGTTAATTATATTTGCATTTTTTCTTGAATTCATGCATCTAAGGTATGTAATAATTTCAAACTTGTTTCAAAGGAATTTCAGCTCATTTAACAGAAATTAAAATATACCTTCGCTTGTTAATAACTTGGCATCTTTCGCCCTAAACTCTCAACTGATAGAAAAATCAGTCCCAAGACTTTAATGAAGTTTTAAAAATTTAATATATTCAGCTTCATTCTACATAGGAGAAGAACCAATATTACTCAATGATATTCATAATAATAGGAATTCTTTAAACCAATTTTCTTAATTTAAAACCCGTTTTTTTTTAATGTAAGAAACGTACTTTAAAAAAAACTGGTTTTTAAAACTTGTTTAGAAAATTTGTGAAACCTAATTCAGTGTCATCCTGGAAATTTCTTAAGCAAAGAGAATTCCCCCGTATTTCAAATAGCATTTGTGCCGAATATATTTGAATACTAAGAATTCTAATGTTTGAAAATTGTGTGTGTGTGTGTGTGTGTGTGTGTGTGTGTGTGTGTGTGTGTGTAAACGGAAATAAAATTTTATATTAGATTTTGTCAAATTCTACATTCATCTTAAAAATTTTATTATATTCTTTAGCTCTCCAACTATGTTAATAAATTCCTGGACCAGTCACCACTGGAATTCTGGGTAGTTTAAAAGATTATGTTATGAAATTTTACTTATAACAGCTTGTTCTTATTAATAAAAGATTGCACATAATTCTGAATACTCGTTACATTAAAAAATATATATAAAAGCCATTCATTTAGCAACACTTTATTTCTTACTTCAAAGAAATAATACAAGCACTATTCATTTCTTTGTTTTATGAACTGCGTAGAATCTAACTTAAAATGAGATGCGAAAAAAATTCGAAAGGAATTCGACAGTTACAAAACGAAGAAATACAGATCGATATAAATTCGCCATGCAGCTTTTGCATCTATAGTGCAGAGACACCTTCCAAATTTTGAAGTAAATTCCAAAAAGGGTAGAAATGTGTCGGTCTGTACTTTTAGAGGCATGTAAATACGATAGATGGTGATTTAAATATATCAAATTTGGTAGGTGGTTTTGTTACTATAATTTCAATTATATGTCAAATCAATCAAATTGATTGAGGAAAACCATGTTTAAAATTCTTACAATTAACCGCTTACTAAAGATTAATCGCCAAAAAACTCGTCAAGGATTATACGATGGATTCAGCAAAAATACTGTATTCGTGCTAGAGGTTACTATTTCTTAACTTTTGTGTGTCAATGCCATGAAAGGCGTTTTTTAAAATTCCCCAAATTTTACAAATTTTTACGAGGATATGGGGGATACTACTGTTATTACAGAGTAACTCAGAAAATTTTGTGGAGGCTACTGACTCCGGTTTTAAAAAAGTTAATACTACCAAATGAAATGTAATTTTTTTTTCTTCCGAATAAAAAATTACAATTTTTTTCAATAGCTGTTTCTTTATTATTATTTGATTGTTAATTTCTGTTTTGTGTTCCAGCACCACCGGGGTACTACAGTCTCAGACCACGAAGAGGAGCTAAATGACGTCCAAGTGCGTCTTCAGAACCGGACCTCACCGGACGGCGGTCACTTCCACCGGCCCAGCCTGGGCAATGCCACAGTAGCCACCACCGTTTCCAGTTCCGGCACAGCCACGGTCGTCACCCTGCCACATCCGGAATCGGATCGAAACCCTGCCACCATCAGCCCCCCCGGCACCACCACCAGCACCACCAGTGGCGGTGGCACAGTCAGGATCAGCACCCTCTAATGAGACAGAGACTTCTCTCGAGAAACATACTATTCCTCCACGTGGCCTTCCGTGGTGAAAGCCGGTTCGAAAACCGACGTGCGGAGAAACAAATTCCCTTTGGCCTTATAACCATACACATTCCAAGCATCAAAACAAACCTGGTTGGTTTATTTTGTGCGCATTTTGTCGAACAAAACAGCAACAAATGTTTGCAGAAACGTTCGTTGTATTTAAGAAATAAACTGCGTTCGTAGTCTGCCTCGGAAGAGGGACCAATGAACATTCGATTGTTCGGTGACGTTCTCTGCTTTAAAATAAAACGACGCTACCTCTTCTTAACCCAGTCATCGGAAACGAATCCTGAACCTGAACCGCTCAATCGATTTCTGAAGTTGAAATCATTTCTAAATAAAAATGCTACCACATAATAGCCATGTAAGAAAAAAGGATAGTCCTTAAATCAAGAGGCTTGAAGTAAAATTCCACAAAAGTTCGTAAATTAATCACATTGTCTAAACGCAGGTCAAATATTTCTTGAAAATCAATTTTTCAAAACGATAACAATTGTGGTATCAGGTTCAAATTTTATCATTTCAACCCCTGCTCAAGACGTTATTTTAAAATTTGAGCCTTTTCTACCATTGTTACACTACCATAAAGTAAAATTATAGATTTAATAAAGTATTCCTTTAAGCAAATATTCTAAAATTATCTGTTAAAAGATTTATTGTTTTCAAGTTTATACTTTAAGCGATTGGAGAAGCCGTTATTTGAAAATCCAGGCCTCTTTCAGCAATCTTACCAATAATCTGAACACGAAACGGACACGAGAAAAATAATAATCGTGATCGATTGCAGTTGAAAATTCGTTTACATGAAAATATGGCTGACAATCTGGGGCTGGTTGGGAAAAAATAACGCTGCGGTTCCGATTTCGCAAGATTTCAATTGCAAAAAGGTTCAGTAAATCGATACCGATTGTCGGTGCAGTGATTTGACTGGAAAACTGGTCACGTAATGAAACCGTCATTTTTCAAGATGGATCAACTATTCAAATAGGAAAGAAAATGGGCGCTTAACTGTGACCTTAATCACTTATCCTTGGCGCGACAAAGTGCCCTACGGTCCAGTAATGGAATTGGAAATTAATGAAAACGATGAAAGTTTTCCAATCGAATCAACTTTACATATTTCACCGACAAAAATGGCCAAGCCAAATGAAACTTTAGAGAATTTATATATGGGCGAATTTTTTGTTTTCCGAACTTCCGGCGATATCACTTCAACCTCCGGTGTAATGCTTTGTCAAGGGAGATTTTCGAATTTTGGACTCTCTAGTCGTATACACAAATGAGCGTTTATTTTTAAGCCATCAAAATCTAAGTATACTTAACAAATTCTAAATTTAGATGTGCGGTGTTGGCTATATATCTAAGCTACAGATCAATTAACACAATTTGCTTGATATCGAACTTTCTGGTCAATATAAAAAGTTAAGCACAGGCATATATATTTGTACATATATATATAACTGGATCTAGTTCAGATGCTAATGGCTATTTCTGATTATTATAATTCGACGTAACATGCATCCGTGTTGCGTCTAATTTGCAGTGGTCGAATAACAATCAAATAGTTCAGACCACAAATTAAATTCTGAAAACTTAATAAACTGAAAAGTAACTGCGACGACCGGAAGTTCTGGTTTGAGAACTCGTCCATATCAGAAAAATGGTTGATTTTACGAATTGATATTCCAAAGTGCATTTAGAAGCCTTTTCTTTGTCTGCCGCTTTTAAAACGAGTCATGAATATCAGTCACGAATATCCATTTTTCGAGATTTCCCCACACCCGGAGGTGACAGTCGAATCGTTGAGCCTTTCTTGGGGCCTTAGCGCACGTGTTCTGTGATGGCAAGCGTTCCTCTTCCGAAGCAGGTGACTCCCTATGCAAAAAACAAACACACAAATGAAATGTTGAGTGATATTTATTTGAACGTTTAAGTGTTTTTCTGTCTTTCCATGTTGTTCGTTGAAATCTTGTCCACGGAGAGAATGCGTTGAACTAGTTAACTATGGTTGTGACCTTCCCGTTCTTTAACCCTCAGGTTTTTTGGAGGTTTCAATTATTGCCACTGCACACGATATACTGTTTTCACTGGTCTAGTGGAAAAGAAAGTTCAAATTTTTCTTCATACCTGCATTCGCTTTCTAGAGAGATGCATTAAAGATACATGCGAGGTTATTTCGTTACGCTGTGAAATTTATACGCAACATATGATTTGTGCAACATCTTCTCTATGAGCACTGTTCAAAATTTATTTCATAAGGCACAAAATCTCTCTCGATTAACATAGGAAAGCACCTTAAGCTGCAATCGAGGATTATTTTTAAAGCACCCAAAAAAGTAAGGATTGTTTTATATGATCCGTAAGTCTTGAACAAGGGAACTAAATTAACTGTAATGACCAAAAATTAAAATATAACATTCATTTCATTTTTAGTGAATTATAGCTCTTTCCGAAACAGAATAAAGCCAAGTTGGCACATATTAGCTAGGAATATTTTTCAATCTTATCCCTTATTGGCTAATGTAGAGTCATTATCGATATTTCCTTGACTATGCAATTAAAATAGTTTTTAGCTAAAATGATTAATTACATTACTTTTCAGATATCATTGCTGTTATTATCAATGTAAAATAATTTGGATGTGTTGTTTTGATCTATTATAGAACTAAACTTTTCATATTTATTGCTTTTATATACTTTTTTTATTATTATTCTGGAAAGTAGATGAAAATTCTGTAGGTTAGAAAATGTGAAATTCTTCATATTTCTTTAGAAGTGTAATTATGATTGTATGCTATAAAAATGAGCAAAACTACTAAAAAATTAATTTATGTATTTGAGACTAAAATCTGCATGCGTGTATTAGGTGCATCCTTGTAAACAAGATCAAAAGATAAGAACGGAAATATGTTCCAAACTTTAAAAAAAATTTATCTAAAAATCATTAGCTCTACAACAGTAAAAATGAGAACAAAATTCACTAAATAGTAATTTAATACAGCGAAACATTCGAATTTTTTTGTGTGTGCTGCTTTTGTAGCGTAAAATAGCAGTACTTAACGCGTTTAAACTCATTTTGGCAAGCGAATCGCTAACGGAAAAAAAAAAGATTCTGCTTCGAGAAAAAATGCTGCCAAGTTGATGGGATGCACCAAAAGTGCTCATTTTTATATTTTTTATGAGCTGCGCGATTGCAATTTATGATGGAAGTAATTAAAGATATAAATATTGTGCGTTTTCTAAAAAATCCAGGAAAATACTTTATGCAGTTCAGTGACAGCGAGGTTTCTAAAACTTCTATTTTAAACTTTTTTTCACAATTCAAGTTATAATATATTAAATACTCGTGATACTAAAAAGATGAATTATTAACTTAACACATTTTTTTAAATATATATTTATCTATTAGATGTTTGACTTATCAGTTAATAAATCCATAATTGGAATTTTCATCCCTTTTAATTTGATAATTTCATAAAACTAAATAAAACCAATTTAATCTTAATGCATATAATCACCAAAAAACAATTAAGTATAATTGATGTAAAATCGAGTTATTGGGCCAATAAATTAATAACGTTAATAATTCCGATTTTTTATATGTGTAAGAACTGCATTTAAAAACAGATTATTTACATTTCAATGAACAGTGAAATAACATCATATTTAACACTATTTTTGCAGCTAATAAAATAGAAAAATATTTTTTTAATGAGGTCAGTATACAATCATTAGAATGCCCAGAAAAAGAATAATCACAGTAATATTTGATTGAGGACTCTTTCATAAAAAAAAATATCCAAACCTCTTCTTTTAAATGATGTTTACTCTTAAAAAGAAATAAAATCACTTTTTAATTTTTTCCCTTCAATTTAAGATTTATTTTATTTCAGTTCTCTACTTATATGTAAAAATATTTGCGAATCAAAATGAAAATAAGCGTCGTTATTATGAAATAAAAATTTATATGTCTTAAAATTTTAATTTTAATTTACCATCTAGGTTATTGTAATATATGACCCGCGTGAATCTTACTTAATAATTGGATAGTTTTTAATCGAAACTTCTTTGTTACCTTGAAAATATAAATTAATTATTTATAATTTAGAAAAGGATTATTAAATTTAGAGTCGCTTTAATTTTCTATTATTAGATGTCTGTAAATTCTCTAACATTCATTTATGAATCTACAGAGTAAGTTATCAAATTTACTTGGGAAAATAATATTAGCTAATAAAATGTTATTAAATTTTTTTAGAAATTTAGATTGCAAAGATTTTTTTTAATTAAATGCATCAGATTCTTATTTATTTTTCGATAGAGTGAATAGAGTCAAAGATTTTGATAAAAAAAATAAGATCGAAAAAAATGAAAAAGTTTTTAAACAAACCTCTTCGAATATTTTTTCCCCAAAATGAATATTGAAAAAGAATTGTGTTCAATAACAGTTTCTTTCATCAATTTATTTTTGAAAACTGATAATTAATTAGAAGTATTAGTTGCAAAAATGGCGGTTTTCAAATGGACGATTGTGAGCAAATTTTGCTTTTTTATAGTCATTAAAGATATTTTGATGCATCAGTGATATAAAAATTTAACATAATGCATAATGTGACCTGTTTTTCTTAAGAAATAAAAAAAGATATAGAAAAAAATTAATAAAATAAAACTTGTATTTGAAAAAGATTTTCTAAATTAAGAGGGGTTTTTTTCAGATTTTCACAGGGATATTTTAAGAAATAATAAATAGATAAGTAATAATAATGAATAAAAAATTTAATGAAAATTAAAATAATGGAATTTAGTTAATAAAAATAATCAATTTTTCAAATTGTGACTTTTTTCAGAAATTTTTTCATGCATTTTCATTCATTTCTTTATTTATTTCTAAATAACTGTTTCATAAAAGTAATTATATTAATCTTATAAAATATTTTCAGCAACGATTAAATAAAAATACCATGAAAAACTTTATTGCTATTTCATAAATAAACAAATCCTATGTGTAATATTTAAAAAAAAACATCTCATGCATCTTTATTGTCAATTAATTTTACAAGGAAGCTAGTTTCAATCTATCGAAGTTAAGTTAGTTTTAAAATTTTCTAGACTTTAAAAGTTCTTAATTTCCTTAAATTTAAATTTCAAAAATTCTGAATTTCGTTTTAAAATTTTGTAAATACCAGATTTTAAAAATTCGTTTTGTGGTGAAGTGCTATAAAAGTTCCAATTCACAAATGCACTAGGGTATATAAAAAAAAGATTAAAAAATTATTTGGAATAATTTTTATTATTCTTTAAATAATTATTCTTATATAATTCCATTTTTCAATTTAAGGCACCAAAATAGTATGTGTATTATGAGACGTCTTGGAGAAATTATTTAATGTCAAAATTTCATGTTTGAAAAAAACTTGAACCCATTTCATTAAGTAAGAAACCGTCGCTTAAGAAGGTCGTTAGATTCGTTATAGTTTGTGATTGGTACTTTTTTCATTTGAAAAATTGTTTGTAACTTGACTTTTATGATTGATAATCAGATTCATACGCGTAATCGTCATTAAAAAATTTAGTTTCTTTAAAAAAGAACACATCTATCCTTTTTATTCTAAAAATAGAATTTGAAAGAATCTTAAAATGAGATGTTACATTCTTACTGGCATCAAAATTTTGTTATGCAAAGAAGGCACCGCGAGTCACGAGGAGTCGTTACCAGCCTCAACTCTTTCAGTGAATGTTCGAGATCATCAAGAGTCATTTCTCGTATGAAAAGAAAGCCAAAAAGAAATGAATGCTTATATCTTTTTCAAATTCTGTTTGCAACTTTTTCAAAAGAAGTCACTGCTTACGAGCTTGAATTGAAAGAAAAATATATGGGCAGTCTCATTTAGGAATAACTTCTTTATGTAAATCGTAGCAAGAATACTTAATTTGACATATTTTTCACTCTGACGTAAAGTTGAGTCAAAGAGTTGAAAAATGGAAGAAGATAGTGCTTTTTATATAATTTAATAGAGCGTAAAATCCCAAGTTTTTATAATTTTCTATAAATCATGTGAATTGCCAGATATGGTTGCTTGAATCTCTGATTTAGTTTCAAAATATTTATTTTACATTTCGGAAAACCGTTGTAATTTGAATTCTTTGAATCGAAATTAATAATATTTCATAGAACAAAGCAATAAATTTATTCCAATTCTGCTCTTTATTTAAAAAAATTTATGTTTAGGCACAAATTAATTATTAATTAATTTAATAAAAGATTCGATAAGCAATAAATTATATTAAAAAATAGGTAGAATAAATCTGATTTTTTCCCTTACTGTTTAAAATCCAATCTTTCAATTATTTATCTTAGTGCACTTCGCAACAAAACGAGTTTTTCAAAGTAAAACTTCTCAAAAATTTTCAGTTAATTGAACTGTTTATTTAGATTTTAAAATAATTTTCATTGATATATAAATTATTTGATTTAAAACTGCCTATTGTTTTTTCTGAACTTTAATTAAAGTCTTAAAAAAATGTTACGAATATAAGTATTTAAATTATTTAAGTACAGCAAAAATAATATTAACTGCTTTTATTAAACTTCACAATTAAAGAATTTTAACTAAATTAATTTACTAGTTCGATAATTTTATATTAAATAATAATAAATTATTAACAATAATTTAACTAAATAAAATTGAAATAAATTTAATAGAGATAATAAAAGAAATTTTTAATACACATTTTAGGAAATAAGCCTTTCAACCATTGTAATTATAAATGTTAAATAAAATTAAACAACTTTATTTGCAAGAAATATAAATTAAAAACAAAAAAAAAATCATAATAATTTTCATAAGCATCATCATCATTGCTTTTATTTATCCAATTTTGTCTCAAAGGAGAAAGAAAATAAATTGCATTAAGAAACGAAAATTACAAATCTCAAGAAAGTATTTTTTTAACCAAAAGCAATATTGGGATCAAAATAATCTTAAAGCGCTTACTTTGTTCGTTGAAACTATTTTTATAGTAATATGTGAATTTCATACATAATATGAATGCCGAATAATTTTTTTATTTTACAGAAATGAGACAGATGTTATTTTTACGAATTGATAAGTTGATAAAATGTTGAATAACTTTTCTGAATGTACAGTAAAAGTTTAAAATCCATTTAATTTTAAGATTGCATGTGCTTTCAATGGAAAAACAATTCGAACATTTAAAATTGATAAAAATTTAAATTAAATTTCTTGATATAACGTTGAAAAACTATTTTCAAAATGTTTCATTGAGTTATTAATGCTTAACAGTATTCTTTAGAACAAATTACATTTGTGGCGATCAAACTTATGAAGAAATAACTTCCCTTTTTTAATTAAATATAAACTTAATTTATATAAATAAATGTACTTTAAAAAGAAAGCTAGAATTAAAGTTTTTAAAAAAGGTTTCTAGAATTAAAATTGGTTGTTAAATTTTAAAATTCACTTACTTTGTTTCTATATTAATATAATTTTTCAAATTCCGTACATATGAAGGAGTATTTTCAAATGTTAAATTGTGTTGTAAAAGTAATACGTTCCATTCTTTTTTGAATGTACATTGTGCGAGTTTTAAAATTTATCAATTATGTCAATAAACAAAATATTATTAAGGCTTCTTTAAAAAGATGAAAAAAAAATTACGATCTTAAATCAAAATTGGAAAAACCTCTGATGAAAATTAGAAATAAAAAATATTTATTTTGAAAAGTGATAAGATTTCAATAAATATTAGTTCTAAAATTAAATAATTGTAAAATATATATTCAATCTTAATTAAGCTATTTTATTAATTAGTGCCTAGAAATATAACTGTAAAATAGCTGCAGAAATTTTATTATATTCAACAGTTTAATATAAATAGATTTCTTGAACTTAGATAAAACATTTGAAGTATAGCAGATAACAGTTTATCAATGCTTTTAAAATATTTAAGAGGAAGAATTTTCACAAGTTAATATATATATTTAAGGATTGTTATTACATTTTTGTGCCAACTTAGCTTAGCAAAAATTTTAAAAAAATACACGTTAATATTAAAAAGCATTTTTATGAGGAAAACATTAATTATATGTGATACTTATTCTTAAATTTGAGTAAGCTTTGCAATTTTCGATTTTTAATACGCAATTATTATATTAAGTGTTTATCAAAATTTTCATTTCATTGAATGCTTATTAAAATTTTTCATACTATTTATTATTTAAGTAAAAACAAATTTAAGAAAATCTAAATGTAATAATGTTGAATAAATTAAAATTCAACAGTAAGCATAAAATACTATAAATATAAAATGAAAGTGACTGAAAAATACTGGAATTTAAACCGATGCCTTAAAATTTATTTTTAAATTAATACTTTATATAAAAGAATAGAGTAAAAATCTGTTTTTATTACGATATCTGATTTTCAATGTAAAAATTTTGGATTCGGAATTTTTCAAAGTGAAAAATAAAATGCAATAAATGCAAATAAAATTGAATTTTTAAGGGAGAAATAAATAAACTTTAAAATGCAACTAATTTAACAATGAATTTAGTTTATCTCATTAAATGATTGATCAAAAACTGTTTCATCCAAGTCACTTGAACAGTAAGGTACTTTCTATAAATATTAGTGAAATTTTCATCAAGAGAAAATATATTTAAAATTACGGTAATTTTCATTGCTAAATGAATAAAAAAATTACTGTGGAGTGACAATAACTGAAGTAATTTAGATGAAAAATTTTCAGTTTCCTGTTCTTTTTTAGCGTGTATGGACAATCAAACAGAAATGAATGCTCCGATTCCAATAGAAAGGTGTTGATTAAATTTACAATTTTCAAAATATTGATTTTATACTGTGAAACAATTTATTATTGAAACCAAAGTTGGTCCAGGAAGTACCGCAAAATAATATTTAATTGTAAAACTTTTTACTGCTGTAAAATGGCCTCTGAAGTTGACATGACACAAAATTTGACCAATTATTTTAAAAAATGTACTGAATTTCGTCTAACAAGTTTACAAAAAAAATCTTAGTTATATTAGTTTTTCAAAACAAATTTTACGAATGGTTGTTAAATCGCAATAATTTAATTTATATGCAAAATATTTCTTAGTTTATAACTAATTCTAAACTAATAAAAAAAAATTTTAATCGAAGTAACGTCATCTATCTTATAATAAATTTCATTAGAGTCTTTGATTAATAAGTATTTTTCCGCTATTTGAAAGATTTTGCTGATTAATTTCTACGTTAAAATTATTTTGAATTCTACGAATATTTAGAAACTGATACTTCTTACAAAGTTATATATTTAGTAGCAGGCCAATATTCTCAAACCACAAATTGCTAGAAACAATCCAATGATATTGAAAAAAAACACAACGAAAACAAAAAAAAACGCAAAAAAAGGATATACTTTTTGCTAATTTATGCGCATAAATATATATAAACGCAAATATTTTTTTTTTATTTCTTTAAAAATCGTCTGTTTTCTGAATACTTTTGTATCTGTTAATGCTCCTTGTTAATGCACAATTTCATCCCTAGATACGAATTTCCATATTTTATAAATGGATAAATCTTTTGTCTGACTTCTATGCAAATGCGCTGATAATAATGCGCTGCTAATATCGCGAAAATGTTAATCTCATTGTGGATCATTTCGTTTTGTTGATTGTTTGTTTGATTTCAGATTTATTTTCGAATTATTTTCCAAATATTAAACGGGAAAATATTAAGAAGAAAATGTGCTTACCTTTTAATGTCATATATGAATATTTCTATTTTTTTATTAATTTTTACTAATAAAACTGATAAAATTTAAAGTTATCGATTAATGATTTGTGAAAGTAGAAAAATCAAATTTCGGTTCAAATTCATTTGATGTATTTTAAGAATTATAATTAATCCTACCATCAGAAGGGTTGTATCAGCCTTAAAACCGCTGGCGAGAAAAATAATGGTTTCTTCATATATTTTTATATGCTTTCAATATTTCATTATTACAGATTTTAATGAAGTGGCCTTGAATATTTCCGAAGGAGATTACCCTCTTTAGTATGTGCATGCGCCATATTTTCCTTGATTTAATAAATCAGTATGATAATCTTTTTTAAAATCAGAAATGCTTCTATACAAAGTTAGCATAGGATATTAAAATTTCTAATCATTTTGTTTATTACAGCCTTAGAATAGTAACGTAGAAAATTGTAAAAATATTTTATTTCCAAAGCATTTTTGGAATGTATTCATAATTATTTAATTTTTGCATTACATTTATTATTTTTTATTTAATATTAATATTATTATAGTTTGTTAACTTATTGTTGTAAAATTTATTGGAAGTATTTATAATTTCATTCCATCTTAATAATTTTTATTTCTGATCAAATCAATAGAATTCCTAATTAAACATAAAA
>JAOUZG010039747.1:427896-494234 GCA_026289955.1 Argiope argentata
ATAAAGTATAGAAGTAATAAAGTATAGAAATTAACGAATTAATTATTTTAATATAAATAAACTCAAATATATTCACACTTTTTGCATTTTCAACAAATCTTTATTTAAAAATTAATTTGAAAAAAAGCTAGTAACATTTAAGTTAACTTAAAAACTGTAAATAAACTATATATCTTTGAGAGATAAACAATGATTTGCTGTTCTCATCTCGACAAATTAAAAAATGGTAATATCAAAAGATCAAATCCCATGAATTAAAAAAATCAAAATAAAATGATCAGTTAAAAAAGTAAGATATAAAATATAAACAAGTTGTAGTTTTAATTATTATTTTCTGTGTACCCGATGAAAATTATATCAATAATATTTAGAACAATTATTTCAAAAACTATTTTTGGAAATTTAACCCCATTGATACATGAAATAAGAACGAAAAAAATTCTGTATATTAATGGAATTTAAATAAAAAAAAATGTTTAATTTACATTTTTACTAACCAAGTAGTTTTAATGAAGCCATTTTATGAAAAATTTTGTATTTCTATAATTAATTTGCTTAGTAATTTTATTTGGAGAATCGACGGATTATTTCCTTTAAAAAAACTTATTTTGAAATCTTTTCTTTCTAAATGATTTTTAATAATTATTTCTATCATTATTTATTTTATTATGAATTCTTTTTAGATAAGATATCTACGTGTATCAGCATTTTAAACTAATTTCTTAAATAATTAAGTCAAGAAATAAAGAAAACACCAGAAAACAGTTTATTTTATGAAAATTTTTATGAACATGAAAAATTGCTATTGTTTCGAAAAGAATTCTGAATTCTGAATAAAGTAATCATTTTTCTATTCATGGCATTACAATTTATCCAAAAGATTTTGGAATGCCTTCTATCTATAACTAAGCAAATAAAAAGGAATAAAATAAAATTTTTAAAAGTAATCGACACCTTTCCGAACTTAGGAGTTTTGCAAGCAAAAAAAGGCAAAGCTTAACTTTCTTTGTTATCAGTAAGCTGATGGGATTTGTTGAAATATTTGACTTCAAATAACAATTTTTTTCTTTTTTTATGAAATAATTTCAAATAATTTTAGTTCAGTGAAAAATTATGTTAAAAAGGAAATTAAAAGCATGGAAATAAATCTTTTATATGCCGTATATATTAAATCAACGATTACACGAATTAGGATAAGAAATGATTAGACGAAAAATTACAGAATTGAAAGAAATAGAAAAGAAAATTTTTTCGATATACAACTGTCATTTCTTGACAAAATGGCAGCATTGAATATGCTTAAACAACAGTTCATCCTAGCCAAGGAAGCATTATTTTTTCATCTCCAATTCTGTTTACTAACAATAATAAGGATAAGCCAACTTTTGTGTTATAGTTGCTTCAAACGTAAAAAGAAAAGCATTGATCTATTTGTCAACATTTCTAATGAATATTTCATTAAATATCGTCCGATCTTAGATTTGGCAAATAGCCTTAGCTAATACAAAGCTTTTTTTTAAATATGTAAATATACTAATAACAGTAACTATCCATTTTTCATAGTATTACTTAGGTATTTTTCATTAGAATTATAAGAGACGCAAATAGAAAATAGCACTTTTCATTATAGATCAACACTTTTTTTCTGCGAAGAAATTTGGTGTTCAATATCTCAAATGAAACGCTTAATTTTGTTTCAACCTCTTACATATTGAATTAATAGCAATTCACGTTGTAAAAGAAATCCCTAAAAACATAGATTCAAAATGTTATTTCAAATAGCGTTACGATTAAGAAAAGGGGAAAAAAATCAGAATATTAAAAATATATACATGGAATTTTTACAAAACAGAGCTAAAGTTGTAATAAAAGTATTGCAGTCAGGATTCTTTAAGCTCATAGTAAAAATATAGGACTAAATGTGCTTAGGGAAACGATGTGAATTAAGAAATTGTTTCAAATACATAAAGACTGTGCAGAAATAGAAAGTAAAATTCTTTAGTATATTCATCGTTTAAAAAAAAGCAGGAAAAATTAAGAGAGTATAATTAAAAAGAAATTAGATAGAAAATGTGTTTTAAATTTAACTGGTACGATTTTTATAGTTATTAAGATAAAATATGTCATTGCTCTTACGATTTCTTAACGTGTAGTTTTACTTTTTCTTAAATTCCTTTGTAAGAAGAAAGGAAAACTGCTAATAAAAAGTAAATGTTGAATTATTTTTCGCAAGAAGTGGTGCTACAACATAATTCACTATTTTTTACATATCATGCATATTTATAACATTGTATCAAACGCAAATGTGTATAAATTACCGATGCTTCTTTCAAAATTAAATTCATAAAGAGAAAAAATTAAAAATTTATACGCTCATTAAAATATAAATTACCCGGGAAATTTCTTGATAATAAAAAAAGAATACATTTAATAATTGTAGAATAAACTCATTACGTTGACAAAAAGGATCTTGGGCAAACGATCCTGGTTTAAAAGAAACTCGTTCTTTGCAAATAAATTATACTGAGTAAACAAATTTAAAATTCTTCTTGGTTTAAAATTCTTAAGTAGCGTTCAAAAATTTGACTTTATTTTCACGTAATGTAAATATGTAAAGATAATCAAATAATTTCAAAAGTTAAAATTTGCAAAATTAAGCTATATTTTAATCTCTTCAAGTAGTTATATTTCATATTTATCTCTTGCAATGCTCTAGAATAGTTATTCTTAAGATGTAATCAAATTTTTAAAATTTCTATACTCTCTTCTTTGAGCGTACTTAACAGTACATGTTAGAAAAAATAATGCACTCAATGAAGGGCTTAGAATTCAATCTACGAGTGTTGAATTCCTTCAATTAATTCGAACAACATTAATTAAAAAGCAATATTTCCTTTAATACATTTTCAGAAGATGTATTTATATAAAAAATACTTCATTAGTGAAAGTATTCGTTTCAAAAATTTTATGATTCAAATGTTATTAATTCTAAATTGTATTTTCTTAGTGAATTCCTTATTAATTATTTAAAAAATTAACGTAATATTTTGGAACACTTGAAAAGAAAATCATCTTAAAAAATAATTTTGGAAGGAAAAAATATCGATTTAAAAAATATCAATTTTTAACTGAAAAAATTCTACCATGTCTCTCTATATTCAAGAATCTTAATATGTAAAATAATAAATAATTAATTTTTAAAGAAAATAAAATCTCATTTTAGAGATAAAATATGCATAAGTTGATTTTTTTTAAAAAAAAATCGTTCGCTAGAATTTATACTTTCAGTATCACCATTATTCAAAAATGGTCTGTTTGGAAAGATCTGTCTTTGGAAGATCGTCTGTTCTTTCCAAATTTGAATTCAAAGTGAGTAAAACAAATGTAATTACATTTAATTGGATTTTTGTTTCTGGCATAATCTTCCTCCATCCGTAGTATTGCTTCTGCCTCCCAGATTGTAAAAAGTACAGTCACGTTTATGAAATTTTAATCAGATTATAACTAATTTGACGCTTATTTAAATCCTTAGGCTTTGAATTCCCTTTCTCAGATGTTTAGCTCTTTGTTTTACTAAGCCATTCATTGTGTGATCGTTGAAGCATGTCTGCTTTTTGTGGAGAAAATACATGTATTCTCTCTTATTGATTGTAATCATAAATTCATACTGTAAGCTATAACATGTGTGTCTTGTTCTAACATGAAAAGATCTTGGACCAACTGCATGAATTGTCAATGGAGTGCATTATTTAAATGTCTGTAGTCATGTTAACATAGTATGAATGTTTATTTGTAATGAAACATAGTTTGGGAATTTGAAATTCGATATCGAAATTTAAAATAAAAAGCTGATAAAAAAATAAATAAACGGAATGAAAAGATTTTAAAAACATTTATCTTTTTTAAACTTGAACTATTGGTAATTCAAATATACTAATGAAACTGTCATAGCTTTTTAACAAATTAACTTTGTAAATTTTGATGGAAATTTCGCAAACGATTAATTTATCTATTTGTAGATTAAGAATTTGTATTTATATAAAGAAACCGTTCTTATCAAACTAAATGCAAAAATTATTATAAAAGGAAATAAATTTTAATTTTTTTGTAATAAACAAATGGTTATTCAAAACAAAAAAAAGAAATGTTGCTTTACTTTTTATTGAAATATTGAAACAAAGATTTGAGAAGAAAAAAAAAACTCCATTGCTAAAAACTTTCATACTATGGACGAAATCGAAACTCATCTTTGATTGCTGCTCTTCTTCGTCATTAATAAGAATATTTAATTATTAATGAAGCATGAAATGTTTCAAGAGTAATCAAAAATGGAAAAAAGTTATTAGATTAAAATTTAGATGAATATTACCTGTAGATTTTTAAGAAAACAAAATCATAACTGGTTTTCATTTTTAATCACTCTTGCACTAGAATACAAATATCTATTATAAAAGCAGTTTTCAAAGGTCGGTTGACAATGCTTTAGAGGTTAAATATATATTTTATTTTCTATGTGTAATATGTGTAAAAAGTATTTTAATATTCCATTTAAATAATTCTACTTATACTTATTGTGGAAAAAAACAAGATATTTATGCTCATATTCCTTAAAGATATCATACATGTTAAGAGTACGACTGCAACATATATTTCTAAATAAAATCTATTTCGATTTATACTATTAACTAAATATTTACTGATTACAGATTTTAAAAAAATATTAAAATAAATATAAATAAAATTCCAAATTATGTGTTTTCAACCTAAAAACTGTGGAGGGGCAAATGTAAATAAGAACAATTTGGAAAATTATTTTTATGTTCAATACTTTATTTTCAAGAGCCTGTATTTAATTAAAAAATCACTCAAATATTATTGCATTTTTAAACCAACAATACTTTTTATTTCTATTTTTTTAAATGGGCACACAGTAATCATTTATAGATAATTCAAAGAAATCATATTCAAATATTTAGGCAAATTGGATCCATTCAATTATTGTTTAAATAAAAATTCTACATATTATTAAATTGAAGAATATTTTAAATAGTAATCATTCAAAACTTAAATAATTACCAAATTTTTATTTCATTAACAACTAGTAAATAAATTCGTTTAATTGTTCTATTTTCATCTATTTAATGTCTCTAATTATTTCTTTCGACATAATTTTTTTAATATTTTATAATTTTTTAAGAATTGGTTCTTAATTTTAAAATTAAATCCAGTACTGTTAAATATTTTCAGGAAAAATTATTATTATTTTTACTTAGTTAAAGAATGGGATTTAAAAAAATGTAGTTCAATTTAAAACAAAATTGCGAATGGTTCACTTGTAACTTTATTATTTATTTTATTACATTTATTCCTCCACTTTCAATATATAAGAGAAACAAATATTCCTACAAAATAAAAAAAAAGAAAAGAAATATTAAGAATGAAAAAAACATTCAGCTTTACACTGTTGATAATGTCGTAATCAAGCACAAACCTGCAGTGGATCATTCATTGCCTGTCACGTTTCTTTAGTACACTAAAGTGTAAAAACTTGCACAATTCTATTATGTCTTTGTTGGTAGGTGAAACATATCCAGCACAAAAGTGCAAAAAAATATTCCAAAGCAATACAACATTGTCTTGAAGAATATGCTATGATTTGTCAGATTATCGTGCTTGTTTATATTATAATAAAAGATCTGAAGAAACATTCAAAATACAGAGAAAAGCAGAACTTAAAATATGAATACTAAAAGAATTTTGTATATTTTTCACAATTAAATTTATCATAGATCTATCATATACGTAAAGTTTGACATTTCTGCATTGAAAATGAAATTAAGGAAAAAAAATCAGAAGAATCATTTTTGAAATTAAATATTTACATATTAATTTTCCCCTTGCAATAAAAATTAAGCAGGAATAAGTTCTTAAATCAATTTTAATTACTATAGACAAGATTTATTAAATGACAATCATTGTAAATAATTTTTCTTTAAAAAAAAATTAAACTTACCGATGAAAGAAAATCCATCACTTTTGATCTTTTGACATGCAGCCCTGACTGTATTATTTTATTACATTTAATATTCTATGAATAATTAGAAATAAAGTTGAATTTTTAAGATACAAATTTGTGGAATAATACTATCAAAGACAAAATGCAATAAAATTTTATTTCTAATAAAATAAAACCGTCAACATCTTCATGTCGCTTTTGTAAATTTAACAAATTTAAAAATAAAATTACTGGCGAAAATGCCTCTGAACATAAAGAATTGAGAATGTTTCTTCAGGATCGTGAATTTAATTAATCTCACACATTTTACTTCATTATATATAAACCCTTGTAAAATAACAAAACCCTCTTTTTCCTTGTACTGTGTTCTCTTTAAAAATATATGTAAATTATAAATAATCAAAGTATGAATTTCAATACTTTGCTTCAACTAAAATCTATGCAAAATAAATCCTTATTCAATTTTTAGAATTCTGTCATTTTTTTAGAGTACTTTCATTTGTGTGTCTTGCCAACATTTCAACTCAACGACAACTTCACACTCCATGTATAAGCATCTCTCTGCCTAGCTTGAAAATAGTTATAAGAGAAATAAAACATTTTTTGCCTTCCCCAAAATTTTGATTTCGAAGAATATGAATCAGAAGTTTTCAATTTAGGCATATATATACATGGAATACTACAATTTGCTGTTCTTTTGTTTTTTCTCGTATATAAAGTGTACAGAAAAGATTCAAATCGTCAAAAAATTTGAACTTGAAATTTTGGCGTGTTTCCACATTTTGTTCTTCAAAAAACACATTTTAAGGAAAATCTCTCTGCTTGTGACAAAGCTACCACAGAAAAGTTTGAACTAGACTGATGAAATTTAGCATACTATTTTAACGTCGAATTTCTATATTATTATCAAATTTTGGGTAAAATTGTTTCTGGGGTTGTCTGTTTGCGTGGCTATTCGAATATAAGTTAATACCATAAATACAAACGAAGAGATTAAACTCGGTACCATCTACAGGGTTGACACATATCAAATTTTGAGTCGAATCTAGCATGAGACTGGTGGTAACTTGGTCTCGGCCGGAGATGTTCAGGTTCGAAACCCGATTCCCTCTAAGAACCGTCATATCACCAGATCTGGTACACGTTATATCATTCGTGGTGTGGATGTTTGGAGAGGGATTGCCAGCTCAGGTGTGGTCCTCGTCATCTGACTAAGATTCAAAATTACTAGATTTGTCCTTATTGCTTTAAAACAGGAATTAGTATAACTAAACCAACAAGTTGACCGTCTGTCTGTCTGTATTTTTGAATAGCATGTGAATTTGATAAAATTTAAACAAAAATGCCATGACTCAGATATATTAAATGTGGTATACTATCTTCTGATCACTAGTAGAGCTTTGTATCCAGTCTTTGTTGTTGTTTTTTAATTGGATGGGAAGAATGCTTTTAAAAATTCTGATCAACTATCAATTAGTTTCATCCGCATACCAGGAAACAATCGCCAAGGATAACTTGATATATTCAGAAAATATACTAAATCCACACCAAAAGTTAAGCTGTCAGCTTCAGGCCACTTTGAAAGATGAAAGGGGATTAGTTTAATTTGGTTATACTAACGTCCCGTTTTAAAGCAACAGTAGAACTATTTTGAGACCTAAATCTTAATTTTGAACCATGGTCAGATGACAAGGACGATACTTGAGTTGACACCACTATCTTCTTCACACTTCCACGCCACACCAGCTGGAGAACGTTTGACCTCCTACTGATTTAACGTGCATTCAGACCCGCTTACATGACGGTTCTTCAGTGAAATCGGGTGTCGAACTTGCCCCCCCTCCTGTTGGATGAAGGGGGGATGTTTACATGAATGAATCATAAGAAGTATATACTACATGCTAATATAAAGAAGCATATACTAATATGCTAAATGTTTGGTAAATTTCATGCATGCTAAATAAGAGCCAAACAAGACTGTGATTGCACAATAAACCTAAACTAGCCAGAATTTCATTTCCGAAATTCTCTAATAAAGTTAGTATCCACCTACCTCCATAACGTTGTAGACCTTGGATGAGAACTCGAACGTGCTAAGATTTTTATTTTCAAAGTCCCACACGTGAAAATAGTTTACTTATAGGTTCGTAGAAGGAAAACTGCATTGACTTGGCGAACATCAGTGACCAAATGTCGATCTTAGGCAACTAATCGTTAGTATACGACCAATACACAAGTATCGGAAAAATGAATATGCATTTTAGACTCGCTTTTTCCTTTCGATAGAAACATAAACCAGAATTACAATTGCAAACATAATATCAAATTACAAATCTTTTTTATTTAAGCTATTCCATTTGCATGCATGCGGAAATATATATATATAGAGAGAGAGAGAGAGAGAATCAAGCATTTCAAGAATTCGACACAAATCGATTAAAATTTAATAGAAATTTACACATTCTAATCGCGGGCTGTTGGTAAATTTATAGGCCTTTTAAAGGCTTAAAGGGTCTAAATGATATAAAGAACTCAATTTCATGTTGTTTCAGAGAATAGGTATTGTGCTAAAAATTGCGAAGTCTTAATTTTTATCATGTGAGAACATGAGAATGTCGTGTTGGTTACGAGGTTTTGGTGTCTCCAAAATAATGCAAGTAAAAAATATTCGTTTTTTCATTGGTAGATTGCGAGTCACCTGACCCAAGACAATTGAAGTTTGTTTTGCCAGTATTATTTGAAATATTTAATTACAGTTACTATCAATTGCTTTTTGTTTGTCGTTTCTATGAAATGACGTCATCTTTCAGTTTTTTTACGATTTCTAACTTTTAAATAATTAAACTCGCTCTCAGAAGATTATCCTTAGGGTTTCTTTTTGGAATTCTCTTTCAGCTTTAACTATCGCAATTTTAAAAAATACCACTTATATTTATTCTTTAATGATATTATAAGAGCATTACTACTAATTGTATTTCTCAAAATACTGTAAATATTAGAATATAATTTTGATATCAATTTGCTTTACGTTCATTAGATTTTCCCACATACACAATAGCTTCCAGTAATAGTAAACTTTTCGTCAAAATTACTGCTTTAAAAAAAAATCTTAAAATTGGTTGAACTTTAAAACTTGTAAAATTGATAATGAAAGTTTAAAAAAATTATTATTAGAGGGAGAGAGAAAGAGAGAATCTCGTAATCTTTTCAAGCTGTTTAAACTGGTTAATGACAAATTAATTAAGACAAATAATCACTTAAAAAAATGTTCTCGCATAACTTGAAATTTGCGACAGTAGATATATATATATATATTTATTTATTTATTTATATCTTCTAAGATACGACCATGTTTTAGCTCGTATCGATTACACTTTTGCATTTTTCTTTCAATAATTATTTATTTTCAATGAGAGTGGTTTTTAATAACCTATGCGATATAACCTATATTGAAGGCAAATAATTACTATTATTCCTCCAAATAAAAAATATAATCCTCAATTAAAGCATCCCAGTTGGTTTAGTGTGGTTCATCCTAAAACGATATTTTTCATCGCCATTTATCATTAGTTTTAAAATGGGACCATTTTCAATATATTCAGGGTAAAAATCGCAGATATCATCAGCTTTGTTTACAGAATTTCTTTCAGTAAATGCAACTCGTGTGATGTGGAAGTTTGAAGAAAGGTGTGCCAGCTCATGTATCGTCCTCGTCATCTGATCGTGGTTCAAAATTACGAGTTCCATCCCTAGTGTTTTTTTAAAAGGACATTAATATAATTAAACTAAATTAAATGCCAACAAATGTACCGCATAAATGTTTTTAAAAAATTAATTCCAGCTCTTACAAATATTATTGTATGATGAATAAAATATAGAGCCTTAAAATAATTTTTCCAGTATCATGAGCTAAAACTTGATTAAAAAAATCATTTATGCAAACTTTTGGTCATTATGAATTGATAAACAATAACCTTGTGTCAAATATTTAAAAATATACATATATCAGTGAAAAATCCGCAGAAAAAAAATAAGCCAACCCTGGCAAGTTATTTAAGTTACTCATCAACAGTCCATAACTCTTAGTGACCATCAGCAATTTTTACATCTTTGCAAAAATAAAATTTAAAAAAAAACATTCCCACTCCATTTGAATATCAACACTTTACAAACAACTTTTAATCTGATTTATATGCTTCAAAAAGTAAGGTTGATGTATTATATAACTAAAATGAATTGAGGAAAATTATTTAACTAATAATAGACAAAGTGTAGTTAAAGAAAATTGCAACAATTTTTTCTTAAAGCTAGTAATTTTAAAGCATTATAAAAAGTTATAAATGATTCAATAGAATTTCAACTTTAAGTTGGATAAACGAGATTTTAATAAATCTTATCTTATCAAAATTCTTCTATATAAAATATTATTATATGCAACCTTTTACAGTTCATTTTTTAATTAAAATAACATTGTTCATATCAAATAATTTAAATTTTTGAAAAAGTGCAGAGTAATAAACAAGTTTTAAAAACTGCCCAAAGCTTCTTTTTTTTTTCTTTTAACTTGTAAGATGTTATCAGGCTTTTAAAGAATAAGGAAAATTTTAAATATAAATGGCAATTTATAATTTTATTTAAATAAATTCATTAATTGTCTATTGCAACCTCATTCAACAGAAAAAGAAATTCTTAAGACAAAATATTCCTTTTAATGCACAAATAATTTGTATACCATTGAATTTCAACTATTCAAGATTTTTAATTAGACTGTTAGAAAAAAAAATATGCTCCTAGTATTATTTACTACTTTTCAATTATTTCCAAATTTAAATAAGAGGAACTAAATTCTGCAGGCAAAAATTCAGGTTTCTTCATATTGACTTTAAAGCAGTAATTTTAAAAAGTGTATAAATGAAACAAAATATATACAGCGGAAAAAAATTATGGATGATAATACGCAAGTCTTGATATAACAGCATTTACTAAGAAGTAAGTACTTTCACTTACAGTTGTTTTTATAACAGACATCGCAATGTTTCAAAAATACATTTTATTTCAATGTCATGCTAAATATCTGATCTTGTTTCTAAAATAAATATCTTCTGAAAAAAATTATTAGTTGAAACTGTGAAAAACATAGATTCTCAATAGCAGAGTTAGTTTACAATTAAAAGCATCAAAACTTCTGTTTACATAATAGTACATTATTTAAACAGTATTTTCAGTTACATACAAAATTTAAACACATTGTAACAACTTTGTTTAGCATGTTTAGTAAAATTAGTTAATTATGTAAATATATTTGTTATTAAATTCAATTTAGTAATCGGTTGATCACATCTAGTTAATATCCAAGTTCCAATCGGGATATTGATAGAGTATAAAGAGGCAATTCTACTTTTTTTCATCTTTTGTTATTGTTTTTTCGTGAGTTCATACACACTGAAAAGATAAAAGAATTTACTAAAATCGTTTGCAAGTTTTTTTTTAATTTGATTTTTTATTTTTATAAAATGAAAATAGATTTATCTTCAAATTTTCACTCCTTCAATGAAGTTCTAGAATTAGGAAATTTCAAGCTATTGTAAATTCTAAAAGACAAAATATTCTACAAAATTAATTATCCATTAATTTATCGATTTAATTGATTTTATAAGGGGGGAACATAATTTTAATTATATAAGAGATTATCTGAACAATAAAATAATGGTATTAAAGATTTTAAAAAATGTGAAATATTTTTATTAGTATATTTATCAAAAATATTTAAATCTTTTTTACAAAAATTAATAAAAATCAAACTATATTATGTATAATTAGAATCATATTTAAAACTTTCTATATCAATGTATTTTTTATCTAAATATCAGTTGTTTTTTCAACAATATCATTAATTCACAATCAAAATCAAAATATTTTACGTTTATTTTCCCAAGAAAAATTCTAAAAGATAAATTTGATTAATAAAGTTATCAACAGATGGCTGCAAAATTTTATGGAGAGAATACAAATTTATGAAATAAAAAAAAAGAAAATATACATGATGTATTACCTCAAATAACAATCTAATCTATACGTAAAAATTGATTTCTCAACAAAAAAAAAATGCAGATTTGATATTTTAGAAAAACTGACAATATATTTTTTTTAAATTAAAAATAATTTTAAAGTTAATATGATTTGCAAATATTGAATCCCATACCTACTATTTAGATCATTGATCATTCATTCAGCTTTAAAATTTTATCAAAACAATGAATTTTAATTAACAAAAGTTAATCATAGAGCAATGGTTTAAAACAATAGATAGAAAAAAATTCTAATAGAAATTCTTTTAATAAGTCAGAATAAAAAATATTAAAAACTTATTAACATAATTTTAAGTTAGTAAACACAGACATAATTGAAAAATTCTGTTTCAGAGTATTTTATTTGCAAGGATAACAAAACAATTGTGAAAGTAAGACAGATCCCAACTACATAAATAAATAAATAAAAATTATACAATAAAACTTTTTTTTTGGAAGTTACAGTAGGAAACTATTCAAATATTGATATTCAACAGAAATAAATACAAACATTTCATCTAGTATATATGATACAAATTAAAAATTTATAACTGTTTTGGATAAAAATGTAGATGGAATGACAGTTCTCAGTAAATGCAATGTTTGCCTTGTAAAAAGCATTTGATAATTCATACAAAATTTTAATTTCAATGTGGAGAGGGAATAAAAAATAAAAACTCTTTCTGTAAAGCATGCACAAAATGTCGTTGTCTGCAAAAATGTTGATTCATATTTGTACAAAAAATAAGTAACTTCTAAATGTATTCTGCCAACCAACGAAATGCTTCACCATAGCCTTGTTTCTTAAGTACACTGCACATGAATAGTTCCAATGGACGGCCTGGCAGCTCAGCTCTGGGAATTTTGCTCTAAAGAAAAGAACAAGAATACTTTTAGCCCCTTTGAAAGTTTATAAATTAATCAAAAATTAACTAACTTTATATATTTTAAATTTACATTTCAGTTATTAAATATGCTACATAGTTTTAACTGTAACTGGAGATGGGAGTGAAAAATGACTCCTTGCTGTTCTTTAACTTTGATTATCAAATGGTATTTTGGCAATGAATTTAATAATCTCTTCAGTACTTTCATGTTATTCTTCTGGCAGTATGTAGGTAAAAATCTAAGAATTAACAAGTGCTTATAACCAAGTTATTTTTTCCCCAAAGGTTTCTGCTGTTATTTATGAAGCCATTGGCTCCATGTCTCAGAAATTGCTTTTAATTTGAAAAATGCAAAGTGAGTAAATAAATAAAATATTTTTAAATATTGAATTCTTCATCTTCATTTGTTAAATTCTAACGATTATCAACAGTGTAATTCTGTAATATCTAAATGAAGTAAATACTCATTCAAATATTGTTTAAGTTTTTTTTTTTATAATATCAAATATTGTGAAGATATTTTAACATTTTTTTTATATTTTTGGTAGCATGAATTCCAGAATGGTGTTTTCAAAACTAATTCTAATGCTGTTGACAAAAAACTATGAAGGATTTTGATTCCATGTCTCTGGTCATGTGTAGAAATTCATGTCTCCAGTTATGAGTTAATAATGCAAACAAAATAAGAGTATTAAACAAAGCCCTTTTATAAAAAATTTACAAAATTTTTCAGTCTAAAATATTGCATAAATGTCTTTTTAGAAAATATACATAAATAAAGTTTGTATAACTGTCATCCTTAATAAACACTGCAAACAAAGTGAAGAGCAAGGCAACATTGATTAGAGATGACACACATTGATCACAATTGACACACATTGATCACAAATATTGATTAGAGATGCTCATATTAAAGAAACAGCAATTTAACTAAGTGTGAATACCAACTTATATTTACATAAAATGTAATTACACACCAAATATTCAGTATAAAAAAAGTATCTCCATAATATTTTAAACCAAACGTTTTAAATCAAATAGCATAACATGGATATAGAATACAGAAAAATTGCATTACTTTATTTCTAAAAGGGGAGGAATATTACAGTGCACCATTTTATATATATATATATATATATATATATATATATATATATATATATATATATATATATATATACATACAAACAGAGAGAGAGGGAGAGATGGAAATCAGAAATTATTAGATAATTACCAAAATACTTCAATTTCAAAAACAATTCTTAAGAATACTCATAATACACATGTACTTGCAATTAAAAAATTCCCATTCAGAAGGCTAATAATGCATGAATTATAGGGAGGGGAGGGGAGGAAGAAAGGACAATAATTTTAAAAATCTAAAATTTAGAATCTTAAATCAAATTTAAAAAGAAAATTCAAACAAAGAGAATAACTGGAAAGCATTAACATAACTACAAGGGAAAAAAATAATTCAGTGTAATCCTTAGTAACCTAAATGATCTTCATATACATTAAAAATTAACAACATATTTAAAAGAAAAAAAATTATATATAACACTATGTGAAGAATACTAGTATGTCAAATATATCTAGATGAAAATCTAGCACCATATCATCAAAATACAAATTAGAATTTTAAATAAATACTTGAATATTAATAAAAAAATTAAGTTGAATTTAAAGTTTCGGTATTCAACTATTCTGCACAAAGTGAAATTTTTTCATAAGGATTTAGAGCACATTATATAGAGAATAGTATTTATATAGATACGAAGAAAGAATTTTGAATTCATACCAGTAAAAAAATGAATGGAAAATGCATCTTTGTCTTGATATCTACTAACTTTTAAAAGGCAGTTAATAAAAGGAAATTTAATTCCAAGTGTAAAAATTATTAAAAAAACAATCAATTACTATTGCATAACGAAAACATCATGGAATAAAATGATAATTTAATCTTTACTTCATACTACACAATTATCTGGTGACAATACTACAGTAGTGTGGATATAAAGAGCAATTCATTTTGTATTAAATACAATTAAGGCAGAGATAGGCATATTACCTATTTAACAGGGGTACAATTACTAATATAAACAAATGAGAGGTAGTCTGGTGTTTCCTTTTTTTTTTTTAATCAACCTAGGTTTAAGTATTAAAATAGGAAATTTGAATTTCAGTCTTTTAAACACAAAAGACCCATAAAATTAACGTGAATGGCATGATATATATTTTTTCTTAATAAAATTATGAATTTTAAAAACAAGAAACTAATACTATGCAAAAGAAAAATGAATGATTAAACATAAAAAATTTCCTTTATATTATATATATATAAATGAATCTTAAGAAATCATTATAGTCATATCACAAAAAAGGAAGGGAAGGGAAAAAAAATACCTTTCCAGTTGTTTGCCCATATAAATTGAAATAAGCTCTCAACTCATCTTCACTTGCTGCCCCTGGTTTATCTATTTTGTTGCCCAATATAACAACTGGACAGTTAGCAAGTTGTTCATCTGTTAATAAACTCTAAATAAAAATAATAAATCAAATGTTACATTTTAGAAAATTGATGGTGCATCATAAAAATTGTCATTTAATGAATAAAATTTTTAAATTATATTATTTGTAAACAAACATCTTAATTAAGATTAAATAAAACATAGAACAGGAATAAGTCAGGAAAATGTATAAATAGAACTTTATATGTATACAAAAAAGCTAAAATATACATTATAATTATACTAAGTAAATTAAAACACAGAGAAAATATTTTTAAAATTACATTTAATTCCACTTTTGATTCTGGGAAACGTTCCCTGTCACAAGCATCAATTAGAAAAACAATAGCATCCACAGCAGGAAAATAATCTTTCCAGACTCTTCGAGCTAAAATAAATAATGCAAGAAATTTCAGAGAAAATGCAAAAAAGATAAAGCATATAAAGTACTAACATTCTTTTATAAAATTAAAATATGTTTTTATTAGGCTATATAGTAAGAACTTGTTTACAATAGATTTTTTTTTCTATGTCTAGTAGTGATAATAGATGTTTTTAAATTAAAAAATTTAATACTCTAAAAAATAAAGTATATTTTAATTGGAAGTAAAATAAATGTCATAAAATACATTTAACCCCATCAAAATAATGTTACTATAATTCATTAATCTATAAATTTCTACTTTCACAGCTTGCATTTAATATTTAATTCCTCCATGAAGTAATTTGTGATTTTATATTATTTTTCAATTTTTAAAAATCATATATATATATATAATTTTACAATTGAATCTTTAGAAATTTGTGTATAATAAAAAATTCTTAATTATCCGATTCATAATAAAATTAACAAATTTTAACAACAAAATTAGAATTTTAGATATAAAAGTAAATAACAGACAGATAAGGGGGAGGAATCAAAATTTAGTATAATAATCACGCACAAATGATGAATCTTAAAATCAAGCAAGTAAATTTATCTTACATAACACAAGTATTTAAAATCAATAATGGTGCAATTAAACTGGTGAGGAATAAGACACTAATTACATTTAAAATCAAAAAAAACATAGGACTTAATAACTTCACAATGTATAAATATAAAACATTAATAGGTTCTAAATTCATTTAACACAAAATAAGTGTATAAAATTTCTATAAACTTTAATGAAATGATTTTATAAAAAATATTTTGGTTAAATTTTATACATAAACAGTTTGTGAAAATAAAGATAGTAGATAGTTTCACTCTTTAAGTACATATGCCACGAGTTAATATTTTATTTCATTAAAATTTTAGGTTAATAGAACAGAATAATAAACATTAAATACTTTAAAATAATAATACACATCAAATACTTAATAATGTAGTTCGCTGCTTTTAAACTTTTATTATGTCAGTGTTTAAAGGAACCATTACATACCTTGATGATGTCCACCTAAATCAAAAGTTGTGAACCTCATGTTGCCTATAGATAGCTCTTCAGAAGCTGAAAAAAAAGGATAAATGCATATTTTGAATGAATTAGATATTAAAGTTAACAAATATACATATACTTTCAAAATCTAGGATACTAAAATATAGAGCAAAAAATATAATAGCTCTAAAGAGAAAAGAATCAAAATTATTGGTAAATAACATTAAAAACCGAACTTTAGTTTTGGAATTTAATTTTTCTAACATATTAAACGGGTTTTTTTTAACAAATCGGGTTTTTTCCCCCACAGGTTGAATAATTACATATATTCAGAAAACTTCAACTTATTTCTTCCTATAATCACATAAGTAACTCATATTCCACATATAGATGCAAAAGATCTAATAGTTTTTTTAGATTTTAAATTTCTGGTTAAAAAATTCTTGGCTTTCATGATATATAAAATTAGCACTAACTCAAGATTAGAGTTATCTTTATTTGAATTATTAGCTTAAAAATTCAATAACGTCAAAAGTCAACTATTCCAATGTAGCCAAATTGTTTATACGAAATTATTTTTTGCCAGATAAGTTATCTCATTTAAAAAGAAAATGAATCACTCAATATCTAAACAAATTGACATTTTTCTCTTGAATTAATTTCCAAAACAATTATTACATTTAAGTTTCTTCCAGAAAATAAAAATAAAAAAAGTAAAAGAAAGTTTACCAATTGCATTTGATATAATATTTTACTTTTATGCTGCATTTGGCAAGACAATTATTTTTTTCTACAAGAGGGGGATATTTTTTTAATATCTGGACATGAACAAACATACAGATTTCAATTATTTGATTCATGTTGATAGATTAAAAATGAATAAATAATATTAATCAGTTCTAGGACTGAATGGATGAACTTGAAATTTACACCATTATAAATATTTGATACAAAGAATAAATCTTGCATCTATTTCATATATATCTTATGATTAGATATAAGTTCTCTGCCCATAGAGAAAAGAAAAAAAGACGACACTAATTTGATACCATTTATTTCAAAATCTACAACAAGAATTACCTATTCTTAAAATGAATTTACATGTTTTATTTTAATGCTATGTATGAGAACTTTTTTGTTGATAGGAAATTTAAAACAATTTATGAATGTATCAGAAATAAAAATTTAACTGCTTTGGTTTTTTTTTTCAACAAAAACTGTCCTTTACTAGAATATTATTCATAGATTTAATAAAAGACATTCACTTAAAATAATAAAATGATATTTATTCAAAATAGTAATATAAGTATTTGCAGATTAGATTGTTGATCTTTATCTCCAAATTTGAAGGTGTTGCAATTATTTAAAAAATTGCTCAAACCTTAAATTTCATCCACTATTTTGTTAGTTTCATCGGTGTTAATAGTTTATCACCAAATTTGAATCTGTCACCAATAAGTTATTAAACCATTGGTGTTGGTGGTCTAATACCTAAGTACTGTAATATAACATAAAGCTATAAATACTTAGATCACATATATTGAAATTAGAATTTTGACAACTTTAATAGCAATCAAATTCTTAACTTGATTCAAAACATTTTAAAAACTTCAATAAAGAAATTAAAACTTCAATCTTACTAGGATGTAGTGTTGGTACATGCTGAGCCATGCGATCATCCTTCAGCATGTGAAGAAGTGTAGTTTTTCCAGCATTATCCAACCCCAGAAATAAAAGTTTTCCACTTTTTTTCCATAATCCTGAGTAGGAGGAAAAAAAGCATTTTAACTAATGAAAATAATAAATAATTCCAGGTCAACTAAACAGAATAATATAAAAATATATAGATTCAATTTTCAAATCAAATATTTGTTTTAATTTTTGCAAATCTCATTTAAGGCGTGTTTTTGTATGTTGAATTTAATCAAGCAAGAAGGCTTTAAACAAATTGCCAATTTTTCCATTTCCATTTTTAATTATATATATATTATATACAGAAATATATTAAGCACACACAAAATAAAATTTGTAAACTCTCCTAAATGTTTCAGGGGGCATTTTGGCTAAAATAAAGTAGTCAAAAACTAAATTCAAAACGTATATGTTTAAACACATTCATACCCTAGATTTCACAAAAATTTAAGAAATCCAAATCATCTATCACATTACATTAAAAAAAATTTTTTAATTAATTTCAAAATCTGAAAAAAAATTAAATATTTAACATACAATTGCCAGCACATATTTCATATATCATTGTAAAATATAATAAATACAATTTTCTTACAAATTTGTTTCAAAAACTAAATTATTTACATAGCCCTGTAGCAACAGCTTAGAACTGGCTCAATTCTACTTAAGCAAACCAAATTCCTAATGACAAATTTTAAAGGAAAAAAATTTAAATATACAAAATATCAATCATTTCCTGAATGCATAAAAACTTGATACAATTATAATATTAAAACCATGCAATTTTATAGTAATTGTATAAAAAGAAAGGATATCCAAAACAAAAAAGGGCTATATATATATATATATATATATATATATGTATATAAGAAGAATAAAAAACATATTTGTAATTGAAAAAATGAGAAATCCGGCCTGATGACTTTCTCAAGGGTCACCATCAAGCAAGGATTCCAATAAAAAAAATTTTCTGTAAAAAGTTAGACTATTGTCTAAAAAATTAACTCTTTTATGACCCGAAAAATTCCGAATTTTAAAATAGAAGAGAGGCATCAATTTTTAGCACAAAAAAACAAAAGACAATTAGAAAAAAATAATCCAATAAAAAAAAGACAATTAGAAAAAAAACTCACAAATACAATTCAAGATTGAAGAAAAAACATATCACAAAAAACCAAACACAATAAAAAAAACCAATATTAGCAAAAGAACAAGTAAGAAAATAAGAAGTCTAGAACATACCCTTAAGACAGAGATGTGCACCCAAGCAATGCTAATCCTTCCTGATTTAGCATTCACCTCAATTTCTTCCAATCTGTTTCATTTGCTCTTTAGCACTGCTTGGGTGCACATCTCTGTCTTAAGGGTATGTTCTAGACTTCTTATTTTCTTACTTGTTCTTTTGCTAATTTATTTATTAAAAACTTTATTCGGCAATCACAATACAGCACAAAGAACAAATAGTAAAATACAAGATTTATTCAGCAATTTGAATTCAAAAATCAAAATATAGAAAATATTTAAAATTTAATTTACAATATTGTTAATGAAAAATGTTCCTTTAAATGAACATTACTCTTATCTGTACTGTTCTTTAAAATGACTTGTTTCTAACAGTCAATAAATATTAAGCCTTATGGTTGAAAATGAATCTTCAAATTCCATGTTAAAAAGACTTAAATTACTTATTATCATAATACTTAGTTACATTTTGTATCATTTTCCTTAAAAGTTATAAATAATTTATAAAAAATAATTTTCTGAAGTTTCTAAAAGCTTGTCAGGATAATCTGTTCCAGAAATAACAGGATATGATTATTTTTTAATGTAACAGATTCTTGTTTTAATTAAACAAAATAAGATATCAGAATGAATTTATGCTTTAAAGGCTTTAGAATTTTTTAGATAAATTACAATAAGTTTTCAAATTCCATCAAACACTAATATTAAATATATTTTTATCTTTGTGCAGTTCAACTTACATAATATAAATTTTAATTGTCAATTTGATTACTTTGATATTTACTATAAATTGTTAGACAATAACTAAATGCATCAAAGTGAATACCCCAATTTTATGAGAGAACTAAACAAAATGTGCATACAGAGGTAAACAAGTTTTAAATGAACTTCCTACAAATGTTCAATGTAAGCAACTTATGTTTTACAGCATACATTAAGGCTGAAATGCATTTCATGTCAAACTTATGCAAAATTGTTTCTGCATTGATGTGGCAATAGCTTTCAAATTAGTCATGGTCCTTTGATCAGAAGGAATATACATGCAACTTATAACAATTTGAAAGCTCTTACCACAGCTGTAATTGTCTGCATTGGCACACTTGTTACTTAAAATTTAGCATGACTTACACATCAGACATATATGTTGTATAATAAAAGGAATACATTTCGAGCATTTGTAAGGATACATTCAAAATTTGCTTTCATTTACATTTTTTTAAGAATATATTTATTACATTTTGTGGAAAATTCAGTTTGAACTACAAAGAATTACAAATTTTACTTACAAATGTTGAAATCTAATCAAGGTTTTATTGATTATTTTGAAAAATTAAGTATTTTTTAATTCATAAAAAATAATTTCATTTAATGTAAAAGAGATGCGTTAAAGTAATGAATAAAAGGCAAATATAATAATATATTCAGAAATTTTTAAATAATATTTCCAGATGCAAAATATTTTAACAGATTCTATAAATTCAGCTTTAAAATGACACAAACCTTATTTTGATGACAGAAGAGCTGCAAACTGAAAAAAACAGGCATGCTTAATTTGTTTTTAACAACCAATATGTTATAATAAAACAATGCCCTTTAAATACGATTATAAAACAATATTTGTTAAGATTTTATTTTGGTTTTAATTGTCTTACTTCAAAAGGCAAGCCAGATAAGTAAAGTGATATTTTACTATTGATCCAAATATTTTAACTTAATTACAAAAAAAAAAATGAGTAAGCTATTTATTTATACAACATTAAATCAATGTGAAGTCAATATAAAAACTGTGGCTAAATGTTGTATCGGAATTTAATCTGAAAATTTTATTTGCAATTTACAGCTAAAAAACAATAGTTGTATTGTTATTGCGACAATTCAGTTTTAATAATGAATATATAAGAAGGGGAAATGCATTTATTTTTAATCTTTTAAAAATTTGTAACACATCTATAAAAAACTTATTTCACTATATGCTGAAAATTTAATTCTAAAACTTTTTTGTGAAACGTCAATATATGAAATAGATTAATTTTACCTTAATTCATCCATTAAAAAAAGTGTTTTCAAGTCTTTATTTAACTTTGATTCACAATTTTTTAAAGCCTTTTATCACTTTATTAAAAGAAGAAACACAAGATTTGTTGAAAGATTTTCTATTAAAATAGCAATTTCACCAGAAATGAAATGTAAATAACTTCTTTTTAAAAAGTTCAATTAGAATACAAAAATAACTGCAAACAGATTGCTAGCTGAAAAGTATTGGAGTATAGAATGGTACTTACATATGAGACTGTCAATGCCAAAGGTTTAGTAATTCATTGGCGAAGGTTTCAAATTAGGTGATCTACGACACTAACAAAATGATGGACAACAGTTAAGGTTTTAACAATTTTTAAAATGGCGATTTTTTGCCATTATTGGAGGTTCAGCAACTCACAGGCAACACCTTCAAATTAGGCTATAAAGATTGACGGTCTAATACGTAAATACCTTTAGAATCTATTCATGAATTCTATTTTCAATTTTGAACAGAAAAATAATTGAACCAACTTTTAAGCAGGAAAAATATATTAATACTAGTGCAAAAAGCTAATTCACATTTATTTCAGTAATAATCATAAATCTGAAATTCCAGTACAAATGTTTCATGAAGAGTATGTAAAAGTAATTTTAATCAAATAAATTTTTATTATTTTTCTTAGATTGACTACAATTGTCCTCAAAAGAAAAGGAAGATGTTATTTTCATAAAGTTTAGAGATTTTTCTTAAAATATTTCAAATTCCCAAACATTTAAAAGTTTTTGTGTGTGTGTTTTTTTACAAAGCAATATTTAACAATACATAAAACATTTAAAAAGATTAAAAAAGCAAACAATGCTCCAGAACATACCCAAAAAATTGAGAACACCTGTCATCCAATCAACCAGGAACATTTTGATGTTAAAGCTGAAATAAAAATATAAACAGTAAAGAATAAATATAAACAGTAAAAGAAATAAGAAATACCAAAAGTATGTTATCAACTCATACTGAAATCTAAAATACAAGGACAAGCACTAAATATTTAAAAAGAAAAGATTTCAATAATACAAATTACATGATACACTAATTTAATCATTTTCCCCATAAATGGGCCTATATATGGTATAGCAGTTTTGGTTCAATTTTATTTCTAAATTAAGTATTATTAAATGATTCTAACTATTTTGATCCATCAAATATATATTTAGTAATAATAAAATGAAAAAATTGTCTGATTTCATAACATTTTGAAGTACTCACTTTTGTGCTATTGGGTAAAAAAGCAAAACTGAAGAATGTATTAGAATCAAGCAATAAGATAAGCAGCAATTTCACAGAATAAAATATCTTAAAAACTTATAACCAAAAGATTATCATTTTAAAATTTTAAACACAAAGGGAGGCAAGAGAGGAAGCACTCCTGAAAATGAAGCTAGTCAGAATATCACTAATTTACCCATCTTATCAAATCTACCAATAGCTCCTTAATTTTTACCCATAGCTTTCATTGATTTTTACATAGTACCTCAAAACAAATTTTTAAATTTTTTTTAATAATTATTATATTTTAATTTCAAAAATGTTCATTTAAATAAAAAGAAATGCTTGCTAAAATTCATTACAAGTTTAAATATTTAATTTTAACCTGATTAAAATAAATTTGACAGTTTTAAAACTATTGGAATCATTCAAATAATTTAAATGCATTTAAAGCTCAAAAATTTATTTTCTGCATTAATATTTACAAGGGCAATAATAAAATTTACAAAACCACAAAGAACACTTGATGTTCTTAGAAATTTTAAAATATTCATGGGAAAAAATAATATAATGAGAGCTTTGACCCTTGACATCATTATTAAAATAGACCAATTGATGGAAAGATTTCAGAATACTTATAAGTAGAAAGTTATAATATGTGCCGATGTCACGAAGATACATACATAGGAACTGAGAACTAAACATACATGAATATTTAATTATAATAAATAACAATACATACAACTAGTTTTTCTGAATGCGATTTAAAATGTAAAAAATTGATAAATATGCATCTAAATACGTTTTACGACTTGTTACAGGTGAAATTAAGGGGTAAAATAAAAATGCAAAGCAACTAAGTCATCAGTAATGAGAAATTAAATTACGGACTACAACTTATTTGAACATTTGTAGTTCTTGTAGTGAATAAAATAACAGTACTGACTGTAATATGCTTAAAAGTGTAAGAAAACTTTTTTTTCCATATCTTTTTTGTTCAAAACCTATAAAATATGTTAGCTAAAAAACAATGTCCATAATAATAATAATGAAGCAATAACACTTCAATATGAAATTGCTTCTTATTAAAATTATCAAACATAATACATTGTATCTAACTAATAACGCTGAAAAAAATGGAATGAAATAACTTAATATGTTGAATAATATAATTAAACATACGTGCTCGTTCCTCATTCGATTTATAACACAAGTGTTGATTTTCCAGCATGTAAGTAAAAGAAGTGACGTTTCCTAATGCATCGGAAAACAATTACCACTTTGTATCCGTAAGTTTTCTTCTTCTATGTAAAAACAGCATTTAAATTTAAAAAAACAATACATTTCATCAATAATGAAAGTAAAAATAAACTAATGTAATAAAATATATTTTTTTCAAAATTGCATGTAATTTAGAACCTCCAAAAAAGAATTCGTGATGTGTGTAAATTTTGTCTTTTTGTTAGAGTCAATATTTTAAAATAAATGAATTCAATAACTTTAAAAGCCTTATTTATATCAATTAATGCTTTAATATTATTTATAAAGCTTAAATTTATTTCGTAAAGCTATAAATGAGATTTTTTATTTAAAAAATTATGTAGCAATTAATTACATGCTTAAACAAAATAACCACCTTTTGATTTTTTTTCTTATAGTACTGAAAGACAAACAAAATAAATCTTGCATACAAAATGATACAGAAAAAGTTTAAAAAAATTTGGAAAAGGTATTATTCCATTCAAAAAGGGGAAATTAAAAAATAATAATAATAAGAGAGCTTGAAGCACAGAATTACTAACTACAACTGTGTTCTGTTTCACTTCACTTCTACAAAGTTTGTTTTCGAGCAGTGTACTGTGAAGGGATTTTGTTGTGATTATAAATTTTCGTTGCTGTTGATTTTGTATTCGGCTACTCGCTGTTATTTAAAAACTTTGTAGTTGTAATTTATCATAAGCTCATTAATCGTTTGTAAAGGCTGGATTTTCGATCGTTTATTTGTTAGACTTACTAGATTCTTGTGTTGTTGAATCTTTTTGTTGTAAGTATTATTTATTTCAATATCTTATATTTGTTGTTCTATTTCGGTTCAATTTATACCCATTTATGTTTCTTATTATTACTTTTTTATCTATTTTTGCGAAAAACTTATAAGACTTATTTATGTAAGTGGAACTAGAAAATTTCTTCTGCAGAAAACTTGAATGAAAATGGAAACGACAAATTTAATTATTATATTTTAATAGCTCATAGCATTGCCTACTGTAAATCAAATAAAACAAAATCTAGTGTGTGTGTTTTAAGTATAAAGCTGAAAACTAATAAAAAAAGATTAAAATGAAATCTGCTATGCATACTTCAATGTATCATGTCAGAACATCGTTTTTTGAGCGGCCAAGCACCACGTGCTCCTGCAAGTTAAATTATATTTTCATTTATCTTAATTGTTTCATTAAATTAGTCACTTTAGTATTGCAAACGATCCAAAAAAACTTTGTCTCACATTTATTGTTTAAAAAAATATCACATTTCCTTTCATATAATCACGTGCTTAAAGTGACATTTTTCTAGTTTTATGTACGATTATTTGAGATGCTCGTGCAGTTAGTTAATGAAATTTTTATTCTCCGCCTACGGATTTTTGTTGACGCCAAGAACCACATTATGGTCTGACATGGAAATTACTTAAGTATGATTGAAATAACATGTTACATCAAGGATTACAAAAAGGGGAAAGAAAAAAATCTTTCATCAATAGAAACTGTCACTGCAGCATTCTTACAGAGCACTAAATTTATTTTAAGTAAAGGCAAATTAAATAATTAAGAAATCTTGCAAAGTATAATTCATAATTGATATGTATACCTACCATGTGCTTTTAATTCATAACTTTCCAGTTATAAAGTTATTTTAAGGTTTTGAATTCTATTAAATTCTGAAGTTGCTTTGATGTATTCTCTTAAACTTGATCACTGTGTTAGGACTAAGAGGTTCTGAAAACTTGATCTGACAAAATGAGAAAGCATAATTTGTAACTCTTACTATTATTATTATCTGTTTCTGAAAATTATCACATAATTTGAAGTTTGGGTACAATTTCTTGTTTTCTAGAGAGAATGCTTGTTCTGAGTACATTTAAAGACATGTTATTTCTTCATGTCAGTTAGCAACTGTAGTCACCTAAAAAAATCTTTGGTCCCTGGTGTCACCTTTTCCTTTAACCAAACTGTGCACTAAATTTAGAAATCTCATGCTGCAAAGTTATGTAGCTGCTAAGATTAACCTACAAATTTGGATGTAGTTTGGAATAGAATTGCACAGTATTTTTTTTAAAAAAAATAAACTTTCTTCATATTTTCGATTTTCTAAATTATGTTAAAACATTTCTTGACATATTTTCAATATATTATTCAAAAGTAGTTTTAAAAGAATAAAATATTTTTTGTTGTTATTGTCTATAGCAAATTACAATCAATAATTAAAATTAATTTAATTTATTAGTTTTTTTTTTCAGAAATATTTTAGCTGCATTTTTTTTTTTTTTTTGCACAAGGATATTACTTTATATATTGTAATGAACTTGTCAATTATTAAATATTTCTGTATTATGTGTCATTTTTTTCATTCTTTTTTTTATTTGTCAAACTAAATTTTTACTTTTGTGTGTGGGGGGGATATTTCCATTTCTATCCTTTTTTCTTAACATCATATGTCACCTTAACTAAATCATCATGTATTCTAAGTCTTATACAATGTATTTTATATATGTATACAGTATTAAGTGTATTTTTTAAAAAAAATATTTTTTTATCAGATCATGATAACTGAATGTTAACAAAAAGCCACTTATTTAAATACAAAACATTGCCGTATGAATGACAATATTTTATCACTAGTATGGATTATGTAAATATTGTATGGTTAAAAAATATTATATAAATTATTGAGTTTTTTTAAAAAAGAATTTTACTTGATAATGTTACTTTTTAATAGATTCATGTCATAATTTAGTGAAGCTAATTTCATAAACTACCAAAACAATTTAATGCAATTTTGATAGGAAAATTTTTAACTATACTTATTTTTTTAGTATTATACTTAAAGCATAGATTTTTATTATTTTGATTTATTTTTATTATTATCTTTCATTATTTAGCATAATAAGCCATGGATAATGGAGATGGAGCTGCTGGTCTTAGCGATTCTTTCCTTGCCTCTGGCCAGTACATTGTGCAGGCTGAAGGTAAGATCATATTTTTCTGTATCTGAACAAACATACTATAAATATTATGTAATTTTGAACTTTATAAATATTAATTTTAACTAAGTGCCATCTTTTAAAATATATTATTGTTGGTAGAACTTTACTGTACGGTCACCCTTGGCGACTTTTTCAAAATCCCGCCAAAAGTCGCCATTCTGGCGACTTCGAAGCGAGAACCAATGAAAACAGAGCATAGAAAATGGCTGAAAAATTTCGGAGAGGAATAACGAACTTCTGGATTGTAACAAAATAAAAGTGCAAAGCTTTTATGGGTTATGTTAAGAAATAAGAAATGTAAGGCATATTAGCATCCAAAAATTAGAACACTCCTTTCACCTTAGATTTACACCTCCATTCATAACCATCACTAACATCTTTCCTTGCAACCAATTTCATATCTTTATTATATTTCGGACATTCATACCTATTCGCAATCAACCCCGCTTTCATACAAAAATCAAACGTCTCTTTCCTTTCATCCAATCCATACAAATACCTTAAATTCACATGCTCATCATACCACATAACATCATTCTCCCCAGGCAGCCATCACAATAAAATTCAAAGAACGTGGGAGCTAAGACAAAATCAACTTCACCATATATCACCGAAGTTCGAAATGGGAAAACTCAATTTCTGGGGAAATTCCAGTTTTCGGCAGGTTGCCGAAAAAAATTATTTATCGTCAAGGTTGCCAAAAAAATTATTTATCGCCAACTTTTGAAAAAGTCGCCAAGGGTGACCGTACAGTAAAGCTGAGCCTTATTGTTATTTAACTAGGGTATTAATGATAATAAAAATAATTTTGGAAAAAATTAATGCAATGCAAACAAATGCACATTTTTTTTTTTACCTATCTTGCTTTCATGAATAATTCCCCTTTATTATTAAATGATTGCCCTGCCTATACAGATACAGATGTTTTATCCGTATTTTTGCAACAAAAGAAATTTTACTTTTAAAATATTGACAATGTAATATTTATTTTTAATTTCATATGTTAGAAAAGTAGTTGTAGGGGTCAATTCAATTCATTTCAATAAATGAAATTGCAAGTACGTTTATTGGAGTATGATAATCTTGAAAATTCTTCGAATCATTAACAATAAACAAGATTTAAGTGCCTAATATGCATTTGCTTCATGTTGAGTTCTGTTATTAATACTAATTATGTTTTTTTGGTTAATTTGGAAAAAATTATTTAAACTTTCTTCTATATTTTTTATATTATCTCATATATATATATAAATATATATATATATTAATGGATCGCAAAACTGGAGAACGGCTCGGCCAATTCAGCTAATTTTTAAAAAAATATTTTCATTATGACTTGAGGATGGTTCTTATGGAGAGAAAAAAGGAAAAAAACTGCGAGGAAAATGGTTTAAACGACACTTTTCTTACTTTCCCACCGAAAATCTTCATTTCCTTCCCCACACACCAACTGAGTAAGACAGCAGGAAGTAATAAATTATGATTTGTTTAGAAAGAAATATGTGAAGTCAGTTGGTTTTCATTTATAGATAACGGGGTGTTTAAAAAGGAAAAGAAAATAGTTGCTTTTATTATTAGTCTGTATGGATATTTAATCTATGCCTGCTCAAAATTAAGTCTGGGCAGAGAAGAAAAAAAAAAGAATAATAAAGGTAAAAAAGGGTTGTTAGAAAGAAAGGTAGTGAAGAAAAAAAGGATAGAAAAAAGAAAAGGAGGTGTGTCACTATTATTTCCTCTGTGTGGATATTTAATCTATGCCTGCTCAAAATAAAGTCTGGGCAGGAAAGAAAAAAAGAATAACAAAGGGGGAAAAGGGTCGTTAGAAACAAAAGTAGTGAAGAAATAAAGGATAGAAAAAAGAAAAGAAGGTGTGTGTGTGTCACCTTTATTTCCCCTGTGTGCGGCATTTTCGAAGTTGTTTTTAAACTTTTGTATCTCTTGAAAACCAATTGTGTCTTTATTTGTTTAGTGTGTTTACATTTATGAAAATTTGAATCTCATTATTCTATAAAAATGTAGAATTTTAGACCTTTCCCTCCACCATTTAAGTAAAATATCAATTCTGGGGCAATCATTGCATGGATAGAAAGAGAAAGATGAGTAGTACAATGAACTGAACATCTGAAGAAAATAATACTGTAAATGAATTATATGATTATCAAAATTTGTTTGGTTTAAAAATATTATGGTGAAAAACCTGTAATGAGACACAGCTACATAAAATATTATATGAAAATTTTAGTGAGCATTAATACTGGCAAACCAACTTGTCGCCAAAGGTGGCTAGTATATAGATAGATATAGATATATTCAAATTAACAATATAAGAATCAAAAAGTAAGTGTTGAAAATCAGTCAAAATATGTTTTCTGGCCTTCTTTACCCTCCAGGCAGATATATTGTTTCTGTTTTTCCCTGTATTAGCTGGTACACTGCTGCTATTTCTTAAAGTTTAAATTTGCCACAATTATGTCACGTATGATGATGGCAACTATAAAGGATGACTGTTTTTTGTAAATACTTGTAAAAATTTGAATTAAAATAGTTTTTTTTTTCATTCCAAAGTTATATTCAAGAAAAATAATAATGTTTTGAAGAATTCACATTTAAACATTTATGTTGTTTTGAGATTTGATGAGAAAAAGACTCTTGTCTAAAAAAAAATGAGTGGACAGAGTATATTGAATTTCTTTCTGTATAGTGAGGAGATTTTGAACTATTAGTGATATGGAGACACAATGTATGAATACAAAAGTAAATCATATGTTGATGTTTGTAAGAATGGCTTTATCAATGGCTAGAAATGCTCTGCACATATTAGCTTTTAGTCCAATAATTTTAAATATTGGTGTTTTTAGGATTTGATATTAAATGATCTGAAAGTATTATATTATATTAAAGTAAATTTGGAGCTTGTTTGTTGTGGCTTGCAAAATGTTTTTCAAAAAATAACTGATTGTTAATCTATTTTTTTCTTTTCTTTTACTGACTATTTCTTTCTTATTTAGTTGTAATAACCTTTGTTTCCTCTTATCAATGTTTAAAATACTTTATTTGAGATAAAATTTTATTAAATTTCATATAAAATCATCTTTTAGATGGTGATGAAACTCTAGGCATTTCTGGAGACAGTATGGATGCTGGTGATAAAGATGGAGAACCATTAAGAGAACAGGTAAATCAAATTTAATGTTATATCAAAAAGAATTAGCATTTATTTTTTGGAGACAAATTATCAATAGATATCATTACTTAATAATTGGATTTTTATAAAATTTTTTGAATAAAATGTATCAGTTCAGAGAATACATGTTAAATTTGATAATCCTTGCATTATGATTATATAGTATGATAGTTTTGGTTCATATGATATTGATAAGAAGATAGATTCTCTTCTTGTCACCATATTACTGTGTTCAAAGTTATAATTTTCATTCCCAATAGTTTTAAGTAACTTCAAATAGAGTTGCAGATCTTATAAATCAAATTTATAATAATGTATAGTTTATATATTCATACTCAAAAATTGAAAATATAAAAGTTTTATTTAAAAACGGAAAGGTCAAAAACTCCATTAGAATCCATTATTATTTGCTTATTAATATTGTTACAAGTGGGGGAGCGGCACAAAAATGCACCAAAGATGGCGACGTTTGCGAGGAGCCTCGCACCAGCTTGATTGGTTTGGCGAAAGGAATAGTCTAGTAGCCTCTGGATCGTACACGTTGTTTTGAGAATTTTCACGAGTTTCAGGGCATGCACTTCTTCGGCTATATTAGGGACGAGTAGCCGGAGTGAATTGAGAGTTTTCTCCCAGAAGAAAAGCATCTCGTTGGACTAGAGAATTAGTGAGCTGTGCTTACGTTTGCTGTTAGCATTGTATTATTGAGCTCGCTGCGATTTACTGTTGCTGTGCTATACGATAGCTGTTTTGCAGTCGTTTTTATTTTGCGTTAGACTTGCATTTACGCTGTAAGTGACTGTTGACTGCTGGATTGTATTTATGAAATTTTTACTCTTATCAATTATTTTGTAAATAGCTGTAAATAAATTTATTTGTGCTGTTCTCAAGTAAAGTTCATTCAATCTGAACCCGCTTCGCTGAAAACGTAACAATATATTATAAAAGGTACTATGTATTTTTTTCTATATAATGTATAAAAATCATTTCTTGCTTTTAAACTTTCTGTGAGAATATATATATATATTGTACATATTAATTATGTAATTATGTTTGTATGCAATGCATAATTTATATAAAAAAGTATAAAAAGGATGAATCTGATCAGAACTTTGTTGTTAAACTGTACCATTTGTTCATTTGGCTAAACATGTATTTTCTTTGGAAAAAATTTAATGCATGCATTACATTAAAGGTATGAAAATTTTGTTTTATTTTTTAAAAAATATATATGTATAAGGGGCAATCAAATAAAAATTTGTCAAATGGGTGGAAAATAAGTTAATTATTTATTATTTCAAAAGTAATTGTCATAACTGTTAATACATTCATCCCCCTGTGAAATCAGATGGTCAATGCCATGTTAGGAAAATATTTGTGGTTGCTTGAGAAAACTATTGTATCCAGGCTTGCATTCTCTCCTAGCCAACTTCTGTTTTTCAATGACACTTGACCTTCCCAAAATTGTTTGCTTCACTCAAACACATGTGCAAGTGACATATTATTTTTGCCTTATAAAGAAGAATTCTGTCATGTATTTGACATTTTGATTCTCCTGCAATCATAAAATGCACTACACCTCTCTGTTCCTCTTTCTCAGCTTCTTTGGTTACGTCAGATGTACTCACCTCGAGCTCATTTAACAGACAAATGGCACAATGGCGACTGCTCATGATATTTTTTCCTGATTCTAAATACACGGCACTACTATAGGCGCACCTACCTGCTTTATCATTTTCTATGCCATTGTCGTTGTTTAGTCTGTCTCGTTTTCAAATTGATTGATCCTATACTTTCCACATGGGGATTTCAAATAGTAAAATAATTTTTTGTTGAAAATTAATTTTAAAAGTATTTTTTTGTCAAAATTTTTTTATATATTCATAATTATTTTTGAAAAATCTGCAAATATTATATATATTTTTAGGACCGATTTTTGCCTATTGCAAATGTTGCTCGTATAATGAAGAATGCTATTCCTAAATCAGGAAAGGTAAGCTGATTTTATATTTATTTGTTTGTTTATTCTTGATGCTTCATTATTTTTCTTAGTATTCTTCATCACCAGTGAATTAGATAACATATATATCTATTGTCTTAGCACTTAAGCATGAATTAAGATTATTTCTTTGTTAAATATAATTTCATTGCACATGATATAATTAATGATATTTGCAATGAAATTCTATTTCAGTATTTCTTTTATTTATTAACATGTTCAGATCATAATCTGGGCTATTCAACTATGAGTAATAATGTTCAGTATAGTTTTTTCTGATTACTCAATTGATCTGTCTTTGATTATAGTTTAAATGTTTTAATAAATCCAACTCAATTAAATTTTTAAATAACTTTCACTTGCTAATTATATTAATTTTATTGAATCTATATCATAGTTTGATGTAATTAGAAAGTTTGAAAATAAAATTTAAGATTTCTGAATTTCTCTAGCATACATTCCAACAGTTACAGAATTTCCACAATTGGCATGGAAATTAAACAGAAATTACTGAATTATTAATATATAATACAGAAAAGAATTGAAAAAAATATTAAAACCTGCTGAAAATTTTTCAAAATCTTCACTCACACCATTTCCAAAAATAAAACCATTTTTACATTCTTTTTTTATTATTATCTGGTTTCAGTTTGAATGCAAAAATTTTGGTGCATCTCCTCATTACTAAAATATATGTGGGAGTTTGTAATGATGTTAAAAGAACCAAACGTGTTTGTAATGGGAAAAAAATATATGTTTTGCAAATAGTGTTCATTTGTTTGATCAATAAAATTGTGTTGCATGATTTTTTTTATTCATTTCATTTATATATTTAATCATTAATAAATGTGTGTTAAATAATTTCCAATATTTTTTTTCAAGTATTTGTTTTAATTAACTAAAATTCTTTGTAAATATTTATTTTTTAATAATTTGTCAATATTACACTATATGCAATATGTTGGTAGGAAATGTAAGCAATCAGTTTACGAGGCTATACACTAGATGTATAGTTTCTTGAACTGTTTGCAAAACTTTAAAGTAACAATGATTTGATTATCAATCCTCTCTGCATGCGTACAGAGTGTCCCAAAAACCTTGATCGTGGCATTTATTCCTTGATCATAGACATATACAGTAGATTACAATTGCATAAAAAAAGGTGTAAAATGTTATGAAATCAATAAAAACTTTCAAGGGTTTAAACTTTTTTTTAATAAAATAACTTTAACTTTTTATACGGACACCATGCAAAAATATTCCCAGTGAGTAAAATGTGCCCCATCCTCCAACAAAGTCATGTACAAAATTCCAGAATTTTGTCTTGAAAATTCTCAAAGATATGATAAGACCAAGTTAGTGATGTGTCAATCACTTTATTTAAATGTTTACAGCTTCAGTCTAGCTGTTGGGACGCAAGAATGCATCATAAAGAAATAAAATATGCTTCATACCTTTAGTTTTAAATACGAAATTTAAAATCAATGCTTCAGGAAAAATACTTTAAAATTTTATATTAGGAATTACAGAATATAACTTAAAAATAACACAGTCAATAAAAAGTCAATGTTTTTCAAAGTTTATATAAAAATAAAAGAAAAAACACCTATACAAATATATGCCTTTGATTGGTGTGTCGCATATCTCAACATATGCATCTTTATATTATGTTATTTGTGCTCTGTCATTTATCAATACCAAGCTTGTATAAGAATAACTCTCACATAAATATTTTACAATTTTTCTACCTTTTGAGACTGCAATTAGCCTATACAAACAGTATGTCACAATACAACAAGGAAGAACTTTTTGAAATCTTAATCATTTACAGTTTATGTAATTGCAATGCTAGCGAAACTGCACTGGATTTTCAGTATAAATATCCCAATTCCTGACATCTTTAGGAGAGATTGATTTTTCTGATTAATGCATGAAAGAGAAAGCTTATATTCTGTATGTAGATCAGATAGTGCCTTACTTCATTCAACTGATGAAAAAAAATGATATTTTGGCTTTCTTTTGCAATCATCCACATAGTAGTATTCGTACTGCTGCTGCAGAAATGAACTGATCACCAGCAGCAATGTGGTGAATGCTGAGAAAGAATAGATGGCATCCTTTTAGCATTCATGGTGTGCAGGAACCGGAGCCAACAGATTAACAACATTGTCTACATTTTTGTAATTCGGCTCTTAATCTGGAAGATGCTAATCCTGTTTTCCTGAAAAACATAATTTGGACAGACAAATGCTGTTTGAATGTTTAAAACAAGATATACTAATCCTCAAAATGAGCACTTTTTGACTGATGCAAATCCATTTGTGATGCACGCGTCATCAAAGGCAATTTTCTGTGAATTCATGGTGTGGTATGGTATTTAAAAAAACTGTTTGTTTGGACCCATAATGTATGATGAGATGGAAGAAGTAGATATGTTAATGAGATTCTGAAAGTGGTTTTTCATGATTTTATGTAGGAATTTTCTCTGATAGTACTTACACAGGTTTTCTAACATGATGGATCTCCAGCTCACCATATTGTATTTGTGAGACACTGGTTAAATAATGTCTTTTCAGATAAATGGATTGGCTTACATGGTCCAGTCAAATTTTCCCTGAGATCACCTGACTTAATGCCTATGATTTTGTGTGTGTGTGTGTAGGATCAATTATTCAGAAGGTTATTTGTCACCTCCCTAAAATAAAATAGAATCACAACAATGGATTTTAGTGGGGTTTGGAGACATCACTGAACAAGAACTTGATTAAGTATACAGAAGTTTCATCAGACAAATGCATTTTGCTCTATTTTTTTTATGCAATCATCTAGGATCAATATTTTAATGAATAAAAGCCATGTTCTAAATTTTGGGGACACCTTATATATACATAGCAATTAGAAATGTGTTTCATATAGTGTTATTTTTAAATAGGTTAAATTTTGAAAATGAATAGCTTGTGCATGTAAAAGATAACAATGTAGTGCAATTCATAAAATTCAGGGAACATAAAAAAAGCACATACTGTTACTTTATTTCCTTTGTAAAATTAACTATTAATTTTTGTATGATTTGGAAAATTAAATAGTGCAGTCATTTATTATTTAAATTACTTGAAGTTTAAAAAATATTTTTTTGAAGGTTATGTTATTTTTTAATTTTTCTCTCCCTTTGAAACAGATAGCCAAAGATGCTAAAGAATGTGTTCAAGAGTGTGTCTCAGAATTTGTCAGTTTCATAACTAGCGAGTATCCTTCAATAATTTGTTTTTTAAATTCTTATATTAGATTTAGAATCAATTATTTGTACTAAATCATTTTCAAATTGTTTTTCAATTTTAGTAGAGGAGAAATTAATTTTATATTTATAAATTTTTTTAACTTAAAAAATAATAATAAATTTATTTTTTAAAAAAATGTTGGATTTTATTTTAATTATTATTTCTTTATTTTTTTTTTTTTAGTTGTCTTGCTGTTGAAAACAATTATTTTTCAATATAGTTGTGTTTGTAAAGTATTGCAAAAAATATCCTAATTTGGCACGTTTTTAAAATAAGTTAGGGCTCTGTAACCAGTTTGTTGTATATCAAATTGTATTTAATTTTGCATAACTAACTGCAGAATTTTTTTAAATTCTTAATTGTGAGTCTAAAACCTGCTTGATACTGAAATGTGTAATTGTCTCTAATCTTTTTTTTATTTGTAATTGTTATAATATTTGTTTCTTTTAAACATTTTTCATGATTTAAAAAAAAGACAAAGAAAAGGCATGATTCTCTATTAGAAATAGAATATATAGATAAAATTATAATCTTAGAAAAAAATTTTATCCTTCCTTAACTGTGCCATAGAGCTAGTGATCGTTGCCACCAAGAAAAAAGAAAAACCATAAATGGTGAAGATATTTTATTTGCTATGTCAACTTTAGGTTTTGACAACTATGTAGAACCTTTAAAATTGTATCTTCAGAAGTATCGAGAGGTGAGTATGAGATAGAGCATTATTTTAATTACAAATATTTGATAATTTGAAGTATACATATTACTACCAACTTGAATATTCATTTTTCTTATAGTCTATGAAAGGGGAGAAATCAATTAGTACTGCTACAGCCACTGATTCTTCGATGGATGATCTAGAAGATGGCTCTTATTGTAAGTTTCTTATGCTTTTGTCCTCTCTTGTTTCTACTCGTTATTTACCTTATTCATTTTTATGTGCAATATACACTGAAGTGACAAAAATCATGGGATAGCAATATGCAAATATACAGATGGCAGTAGTATCGCAGCGAAAAAGTATAAATGCGCAGTTCGTTTTCCAGAGCTTTCATTTGTGTTCAAGTTATTCATGTGAACAGGTTTTTCGTGATTTATGGCGGCACGACGAGAATTAACAGACTTTGAACGTTGAATGTTAGTTGGAGCTAGACGCATGGGTCATTCCATTGCGGATATGGTTAGTGAATTCAACATTCCGAGATCCACAGTATCAAGAGTGTGCCGAGAGTATGAAATTTCAGGCATCCCATCCCATCATGCACAGCGCAGTGGGCGACCACCTGCACTAACCGACCGAGACCGCCGATGTCTGTGTAGAATGGTCAATGTTAATAGACACGCAACACTTCGTCAAATAACTGCAGGAATCAATATGGGACGTACGAGGGACGTGTCCGATAAGACTGTGCGGTGAATTTATCTTCCTTGGTCTATGACAGCAGAAGACCGACTCGAGTGCCTTTACTGACAGCACGACATCGCCTGCAGCGACTCACCTGGTCTTGTGAGCATATCGACTGCTCCCTAGACCAGTGGAAAACCGTGGCGTGGTCAGATGAGTCACGATTTTAGTTGTTACGAGTTGTTGGTAGAGTTCGAGTGTGGTGCAGACCCCACGAAGCCATGGACCCAAACTGTCATCGAGGCACTGCTCAAGCTGGTGGTGGCTGCATAATGGTGTGGGCTGTTTTTACATGGCATGGACTCGGTCCTCTGGTGCAACTGAACCGATCATTGACTGGAAATGGTTATGTTCAGCTGCTTGCAGATCGCTTGCAGCCATTCATGGACTTCACGTAACCACACAACGATGGGATTTTTATGGATGACAATGCGTCATGTCACCGGACCAGAACTGTTTGCGATGGGTTTGAAGAACATTTCGGTCCATCCACACCTGCACCATCCACACTTTCGCAATTATGGACGTCTATACAGACAGCATGGCTCAATATTCCTGCAGAGGACTTCCAACAACTTGTGGACTCCGTGGCACATCGAATTGTTGCACTTCGCCAGGCAAAAGTAGGACCGACACGATATTAACAGTCATCCCATGACTTTTGTCACTTCAGTGTATATGTTTTATTGAATGCTTAGAATGTATTGAATTGTTTCATTAATAACTTATAAGACATAGAATGATCTCTTTTTTGCTTTTGAGAATATTTATTGTATTTTTATTATCCCGCTGTTACATATTATAATACCTAAACTTAAATTTTTTTTTCATGTATCTTTTCTAGCTTCTCAGACATTAACGGCAGCCATGATGACAGATCAGTCTGGACAGAATGTTATTTACACAACTTCTTATCCTACTCAGGTAAATATTTATTTAATTATATTTTTAATACTTTAATATATTTATAAGTATAATTTTTAGAATCTAATTTTTCAAGTTATCAGTTAAGATTTTTGTGACTTCAGAGTTTAATTAGTTAGGATTAAAATTAAGAGTTTAAAATATCACTACGCACACATTAATAAATTTTTGAAACATGCAAAAAGATAATGATGTAAAAACACATTAAAGGCACCCCCCCCTTTTTTTTATGTGCTTATTAATATGCATTATGTGAATGAAATATTACTGAATTCCAATAACTGAAATTCCAAATAAAATGATGATTCCAATGTTTGTTTAACCTAGATGTACTTAATTTATGATTTTTTTTTCTTCAGAGCAAGACGTACATTTGCAGTCCAAAATGAGCATTGGGTTCTAAAATTGATATTTATATAAATAGAATTGGTGCTTTTAAAAAGGAGATGGGTCATATTAAATTTAATTTTTATTAAATGGACTTTTATTTTTAAAAAGTGTTAAATATAAAGTTTTGATTATGTAATCTTCAAAATTTTTATATATATATATGATCTAGATAACATCTCTACCTCTCTTTTATGAATCTATGTTCTTGTTGCCATGATTTTAGTTTTTCTACCCAAATAATTGATATATTATTTCTGTTCTTCTAGGACTTGAATTTGCTATTGTACAATAATCAATCATAGTGCAGTGTGATTTAAAAGTAAGTTTCTTTTCTTTCCTTTTTTATTAATAAAAAAAGCTGCATAATAAAAACTCTCATCTTATAATATTTTTTCAGATTATTTATGATAGGATTAAAAATGTTGATTTTTAAGATATTTTACCATATGTTCTATTAAACAATATTATTATTATTTATTTATTTGGTCAATAATTACACTATATTCCAAATATGGGTAGATTTGTCTCTTCAGTTTCATTAAAAATGGTCATATTATAAAGAAAACTCTTAGTATAATTTTTTTATATGCTGCTTCAAAAAACAATTATTTTCAGTATTGTTGAAGGAAATATATATATATACATACATACTAGCATTCCCGTACCCGGCATTGCTCAGGTGAATTAGCGGGGGATAACAGTACTTTGTGCACTTAGTCATGAAAATTCCTATAATAATTATTGCCTATAATTTTTTCCAATTTTTGGGAGGATCCCGGCGCCCCTGGACTCCTTATATATATGCTCTTGTCCTTAACCGACCCTTAATAATTCTTTTAAAGTATTGATTTTTTTTTTTTTTTTTTTTTTTTGCCAATGCAGACTATCCACATTTTATTGTTATACCTATGTTTAAGCAAGAACTTCTTTGTATAAAATATTTTGGGGGTTTTTTTTTCTGGTGCTAAAATTATTAAGCTGCTTGATGAACTGACTGAAGCAAGCTACATAAAATTGTCCATGTGAAAAACAGTCTTCTCTTGAATTGACCCCTGCTGCTTTTAATGTCTGTCCTTGTGACTTATTAACGGTTATTGCATAGCAAACTTTTACCGGAAACTGCACTCTTCTAAATTCAAAAGGATAGTCCGATGGAATTAATGGAATGCGGGGTATTAAAACCAACTCTCCTCGAGCACATCCAATAATTATTGTAGCTTCAATTACATACTTATTAAGTCTAGTCACTTATAGTTGGGTGCCATTGCATAACTTTGGTGGACAAGGTTTCGTAGTAGCATTACTGGTGTCCCAACTTTCAAGTGAAGTATGTGAGGTGGAAAACCTGGAATGAATTCATAAGACGCGTTATTTTTTGTGGATTGTTTTCAAAATTGTTCAGGGTGTGCCAAAGAAATGCCAAATTATATATTAAAAAATTTAGTCTCATTTTTATTTATCAATGAAATTTATTTGTAATGTTGAAGAGGAAAAGTCAATAAATGACAAAAAATAATTAAATGCCCAATTTTTTATCAGATTTTTACTATCTTTCACACGATTTTGAAAAATTTATTGAATGTTATGTAAAAATTTTTTGATTAAGTTATATTGAAAAGTTTCGGCGTAATCAAATATTAAAGCGAAATTTCGCCTCTTCGTTAAAAAATTCGCCAAAAATTCAGTTTTAGAAATTCGATTTTTTTTTAATTGCATTGCTGCATACTACATCGTATTGTCTTTCAAGAAACATATTTTCTGTATTTTTCCTGCTAAGCGTCTATTTTACAGTGCCTTTCAGGAATTAGACATGTCAAAATTGACGTTTTTTTTTTAATCGATATTTAATTTTTGTGTCGATATTTCGTAAAATAAATTATACCTCCGTGATCTACGATAGAAAGTCCATCTGATTCCACTGTGATATTGAGTATAAGTTGAACTGACGCGTAACGATGACAATTTTAAAAACGCGGTTTTAAAGGACGAAACAGGACGCATTAGCGAACATTGTACCGGAAGGTCGTGTTTCACTCGGAAAAAAACATTATAGGTTTTAATTTCACAGAAATTAAGGGGTTTAAATTAGTTTCTCCCGAAATAATTGATATTTCGAAAAATAACCCCCCCCCCCTATCTTTTGAGTTGGATCAAACTGCAAATGGTGTGTAAATTTTATTAAAATCGGTTCAGTAGTTTAGGAGTCCATCGCGGACAAAACAACGCGACAGGTAATTTATATATATTAAGATATATATATAATCTGAGCAATCCTTGAATTTTCAATATATATTTTATCCTGGTGATTAGCGCAAATAAAAAGCATTAAAGAATTTTTTAAAATTAAAGTGCATATTTTTTTTTAATCTTATATGTTGCAGGATTCATGGTGCTTTAGACTAACTAAAATGTACTGGATCCTGCAATTTGTAGTTTTACTCTTTTCGTTTACTTTCTTTTGATAATATTAATTTGTGTAAATAATCTAAATGACTCAAATTCTGACTTATTTAATATTTTTTTACCAGGCAATTTTTTTCTCTTAATTATTTGTTTTATTAGTTAATTATTATTTATTTACTGTTTTAAGATTTGGGATTTAAAATAAATAGAAGGCTTATAATTCATAACTATTCAATTTTCTTATTTTATTTTGCATTCACCATTAATTCTGAACTATTGCAATAATATTTAAATTTTTTACTTGATGTTTTTGTCTCTTATTTTGCTATTTATATATTACAGAATATTTTTAAACTCTTTCTATAAATCTCACAATTTATAGTACACATCTAGTAAAAAAAAGTTATCATTTAATTATTTGTTCAAATAGTAAAAGAAACTCGATGAAAGTTATCATTCTATTCAAAGACATTTAAGCACATATTTTATGGAACAAATAATTAAAATTACTTGTAAGCTCCACCAACAACATTAATGCTAGGTTTGAATTGGAGTTATAAGGATTGTCTTTTATAATATCTGCAGGAAAGAAATATTAATTATAAGATCCTCACCAGAATAGGCATAGCTGTTATTGTAAATAAAAATCTTTAAATGGCCACAGAATATAAAAGAAAAAGCCCCAGCTTGAAAAATTGTAGACCATATCAAACTGTGAAACACGTGAAAAATACCTTCTACCATTTTGGTTGTAAAGCTAAAATCATCTAACCCACAACTTCTGTTCATTATTTAATATCATATGACATACAGTTATTTACCCTTACCTAGTTATTTTCTTTTATGCATTATTATTTATACTTAAAGTTTTGAAAAGTTAGGTATATGATATGCATTTTATACATTGCAAAAAAGCATTCATTGTTTCTTATAGAAAAAATGATGTAATTTTATACATGAATTATTATACTATGAGAAATAACAGTAGTTCCTCAAAAGATACATTTTTTTTAATATTCATTATTGTTTATTTTAAAATTAAAACCTTATGATGCTTTTTAAAAAACCTTAAATTTAAGAAATTTTAAAACCATGCATTTAAAAAGACTGATTCAATATTGTCTATTTACTCAATGAAACTCATCAAAGCCAAACATATTTTGTTATCATTAATAGAAGCGAGATTGAAAATAATTTTTTGCCAAAGGAATGAAAGTGATTTGAATTTTATTATAGGAATGAAAAGATTATAAAATATATCTAAATATAATTTTTAACGTATTGGTATTTGATACAGATAAAGGTGAATGCAAGAATTTTGTTAATTTTTAATCATTTAAAAAAATAGTTCCATTGTAAAAAAAAATGGTCAACCCTCCATTGTATGTTTGAGCCAAATTTCATGGTTCTAATTACATTGCTTTATTCTGTGAAGGACTAACACTTATAGTCATCTATTGTTCTTTATTATCAGTAGAGATAAAAATTACTCTTTTTTTTCTATTTTTTTGTTTTTATGTAAAATGATTATGCTTTTTTTCCCATTGTTTTTCATCAATGTTCATTTTCTTTTACAGAGCATTTTTTCTTCATGCAGATGCAATGAATGGAAACATCTGAAGATCTCCTGAAAGATTGCTTTAGAATGAGATAATTTTGCTCTTAATATCTATTAAAATCTTAAATGGGCAAATATTCTTAAGCTATTTGTTATAAGTTTACTTTTTTTGTTTTCATTTATGCATAACTCAAATCGCAGTGATAATTTTTTAAGCATCTTTGTGTAGTTTTTGCTTTTATGAAAACAACTTAATTTATTACTTATGAGTGAGAATTTTAAGTTTTTCTTAAGTTCATAATGTTTATTTTTTTTCTTTACTTCACATCTTCAAACTTTTTTTGAATAACTTAGATTAAAGAAATTTAAGATGTTTTAATTGGAATTTCAATATCCATATCATTTTTTTAACCACTGAGTAAAATTTTGAAATTCACCTGGAATTCCAGATTTTACTTTGATTTGTGATAAGTTATGGTCATTGTAAATATATCAGACAGTCATCATCTTGTTTCATAAACATTTTAAATGTATGCAAATAAAAACTATTTTTGTGTATATCATCTTTAACTGTTTGAAATTCTGTACTATTTAGTTTACAGAAGTTTGTTCAATAATGTCATGTGTATAAATAAATGTTTTTCTAGAAATTATTTTTATTTACTTCAATCAGTGTAATTTTAATTTTTCTTCATTAACCAACAGCTACTATTGATTGAGCATTCTGTATTTTATCTACAACAGCACATTTTTAATTTTGTCTTTGATCTTTTGTGTTCAGTGAGGAATATAGAGAGATTACCCTCCCCCCAATATCTGAAATGGATTTCTGATTTCATTTTTGAATGAAAAAAAAATCTATGTCTGTTATTGGTTATTAGTGATGCTACTTTTTAATCATCAATATTTTTATAGGCATTTGATAAATGACAGTATTATAATCAAATATAAATAAATGTGTAAATTCCACCAGCAAAAAATATTAAAATATATATTAAATTATTACTTATTTTGCAAGTTTCCCATTTGCATGTTAAATCATTTTGAAATTTGTATGTAAATAGAAAACTGATATATAGTTAAGAATCAAATTTTTCTATTGCAAGGAAATTGAGTTTTGCTAAGAATCAAATCGAAGGTAAAAATAATAATTGTATATAATTATTTATGTTATTTCAACTGAGAGTGGTTAGCCATTTATTTTTCTTTTTAACAGGTTTTCCCCTCCCCTCCCTTAGCAAATTTCACATATGGTTTTCTCATGCTGCTAGATTAATCATATTTTAGTTTCCTGATTTTACTTTTACATTGAGAAATATGTTCTCCGAGCTATTAAAAAGTTCTTTATTTTGTGGCAGCTTCATTCCTCATTTGTGAATGTTGTCAGAAAATTCTTTCAGCTGCACTGATCAGAAGCCTTACAAAATCTAACCTTTCATATTTGAGTTTTAATATAAATGAATTTCTAAGTGTCATCTGGCTATAAAAGGGAAATTGTCGTGTCCAAAAAGTAAGAATAAAATGCTGTGCAGGCATCGACATACCATTGTTAATCTGTATGAGGGTCACTGAATTTTTTTAATTTACTCATAGATTTTTTAAGTTGTACTTACAAACTTTTAGGAATGTTCAAAATAATCTCCAGCATCAATGCACTTCTGTAGTTGAATGTTTCAATGATTACATACCTGAAACCATTCATTTCTTTAAATTAATTAAAAATGCATTTTTAGCCTTAAAAACCTCATTTTTGAAAGGAAAATGATTTCCATGGATGAACTGCTTTAGACTAAAAAACAATAGTGTATCATGGCTAGATCTGGTGTATAAGGTGAATGTTTTATTGCTTTGTTGTGTTTTTACTCTAGAAACTATCAGTCTTGCTGAATGAAAAGATGCATTGTCGTATTGTGGAGCATGAGTCCTTTGACATATTTTTCTTAAAGAATTTCTTGAAAGTGCTTAGTGGTGTATTAGTTAGATATGGCTGTCTTCTAGCCTTCCAACTCAATTGCTTTGAACAGTCCTGTACTTCTGAAAAAAAATTTGTACAATATATATATATATATTTCATGTTTTTTAGCATTGTAGGTTTGGGATCATCTTTTAAAACCCATATTTTACTTTCTTGTTGTGTTGGTGCATCAAAAAACATATGTACATTTAATCACCAATTATATTTTATAAGTAATGCAGTAACTAATAGTCTTAAGTTGTTTAAGATTTTCTTTATGGATTTTGACAAGCTCATTTTGGTCAATCAAACTGCAGGGAACCTAACTGCAAACTATTTTTTTCATGAATAATTTTATATATATCAGCAGATTCAATGTTAAATTTCTTATTTGGTCATCTGCACCAATTATTATTGATTAATGTTTTCCACATGACAAACACATTATCTGGGATTACTCTAAAAACAATGTTCCTATGTATTCTTCATTAGAAACACAGTGCGACCTCTGTAAACCATTTGAGTACTTATTCGAAGGACCAGATAGGGAATTAAAACGAATTTAAATTCTCAAGAATCGTCACCGTGACTCCAAGTATAGTAATTAGCAAACTTTTCAACAGTTATTAGAGGAATATAAAATTGTAAACAATGCTAATTAAGAAAACGCTATTAAAAAGAAAAGGGTATAAATAAATATAAAGTACTACTTTATACAAAGTGAGATCTTGGTAACCCAAAAGCAAATAACATATATACAAAATTATAGTTGCCATATACAATATAGACGTAAGGTGACTAATGTCAAAGCAAATAGTAAGTTCAATCGTGCTCTATGTATTCCAACAGCATAAGATTATTGATAATTTTGGAGGCAATTGCCCTGAAGAAAGGGAGTTTTAATAGCAAATTAATATCCAAATTTCTCCAGCATAATTGCCATGTTGAACGGGTATTTTCGCATAATTCACATTCCTGTATAATATGATGAATGGTTCCAGAAGATCTGCCCTTATCAGATTTTCCAAATAGCCTAGTTTGATGAGCATTAAAAACTCCATGACCAGTTAAGATTTGATTCATGAAAAAGTCGTTATATAGTCTTAAGATTAATTGTTTGAATAAATTTTTTAGTCCAAACCCCTTTATTGGAGGCTTCCCAACGTACCTGCCCCTTTTCAATTATTATTTTTATTTATTTATTTCAGTTCGCAGCTGAGTTGCAGTTGGACTGGCAATTAACAGATATATTACTCAAAGAGTTACATTTTTAATAGCACCACGATGTATTAGACTTGACACGATTAGGAATGTTCATGAAACAAACAGAGCAATTATATGATTATTAAAATAAGGCCTTTTTAATGTCTGTTGCAATTTGATATTTAAAAATGATTTTTTAGAAGAATCATAAGTATTAAATTAATTTCAAAATTTCAGTTGTTATTGTTTTTTATGGCACTTGATATGGACAAGCTCGCTGAGGTAGTCAGCGTTTTTATGCTGAATGACCGTCTCTTGTTTAGTAGAAACGCCAACTAGGGCCAAGAGTATGACTTTTGTTACTCACTCATCAATTTCGCTTGCACGGCCCCTTTTTTTTTACAGGAAGGAGGAGGGGGGCATTCACTCACCTTTCAAATAGAACACTAAAGAAAAACAGTCCCGAACCGGGACTCCCAGATGACAGGGAAGACGTCTACCCCTATGCCAGGATGCTGGTAAAATTCAAACTAAACTGAACCAATATTTCAGCCAATCTCGTTGGCTAGAATGCTGTATAATAGCAATAAAATTCGGCTGTTTCAAATCATTTTTTAAAAGGGAGGCGGGTTTTTTTTCCCCGCCCAAATGCATAAGATATAAATAGACAGCCGAAGAAGAAACAATAGTAGCAATTTAAATTGCTCTTAAAACATTTCATAATTTTTTGGAAATAAATTTCATGCCTTATAGAAATCCCTTCCAATATAAGAGAAGAAAAATCATAGGATAAAAATACTTCTCCCCATGGAATATTTTCTTATACGCATTAATTAAGTGAGTAATTTGACGCCTATGGTAATTTTTAGCGCTTGTTTGTTTTTATAACACTCACAGTTCATTAATGTCCCCAGATAAAATCGGCTATCAATTTCGAAAACTTCTGAACTAAATAAGAAAAAATCAAGATTCAGTTGCTGTTTTTAATGTCATTTGATGGACGCGCTTCCTTTGGATGCAAAGCCCTCTGAAATAAAGCTTTGTATATCTCAGTTTGGAATCCTTAAAATGTTCGAATATTCCTGAGACCATACAAGTGACATGGACGATATTTCTAAGTTAAAAATTTACAACAGCTGGCAAAACTGTCTGAATATACCAGGTATAAGAAAAATTGGACAGATAGGCTCTGATTAGTTTATATTTTTATAGTTCTTTTGAGGAATCTTGCTATTACTTAAAATTCTAGCATTTTTACTTTTGTGAAATGAAATGAATCAAACAGTGAAATATGCTCAATTCATTGGGAAAGATAGAAGAATGAATCGTTCATCTATTTATGAAGGTTTTTTTACTTGTAGTATTAAAGCATTTCATATTCATTTGTGTTTTAGCTTTTTTAAATATTAATTCATACATAAATATATTTTATACAAAGTTTTAAACTTTAACAATGCTCTACTTTACTATGTGTATGGAGCAGTACGACCAAAAATGGTCTTTTTGTCAGAAAACTCAAATCAACCAACCAACCATTCTGAAATAAAATGAATGACGTATCAGTTTCAGACAATAGTAATGGAGTCCGAAAATGCAAACTGTCAATTCTGAAGAAGTATCAAGAAAGAGATTTTTGTAAGAACGTAATCTCGCTTAAAATATCCGAACTCAAACACTATATCCTCAACTGTGATTTCTCAGAAAATTTATCTCTAAAATCACGATAACACGTGAACCGCAATTAATCGGAGAAAATTTCTCTTTGGCACTTGAGTTCGTTGTGTGATTACTCGGAATCACAAAGCGAAATTAAGTGACAAAGAGTCATTTTCGATCACATATTGAAATTAAAAGAAATCTGGCCGCAATGGTTCTCTCTTTCAAAAACACATATTTAGCATTTCGTATGCGAAATATAGAGAAAGTGTTATAATTATCAAAAACATTTCAAATTCGAAATTTTAATGAATTTCTAATCTTCAGACCGAGCTTGAACAAACAAAAATGCTTTAGATAAAATGCGACAGCTCACAAATGCTTTGCGTTAAGCTGGTGAAATTCGGAATATTAATTTAGGACAAAATTAGGGGTTATTTTGAACAATTCCATGAAGTCTGTCTCTCTGGTTGTTCGATTACAAACGAGTTCGATAACTCCAAAATGCAAAGAATTAAATATTTAAAATATGATTCCACAGCTTTAGCATTTAAAATGTAGATTCTTATCAAATTTAGAAACTTATACTTCAAAGAATTGTCCATTTGGCCGTCTACACTTTCGTATGCATGCAAGTGCAGAAATTGGTGGAAGGATTTCTATCAATGAATTTTGGTATGTTTTCTTGTCGCTGCAGCTAATTTCGGTTTTAATCAATCCTCGAAAAAGCGTTTAAAATCCAGATTCTTTCAATGGATTCAGTAAAAATATTCGATTCATGCCAAAGATCTAATTTCATAACTATTATTATTTAGGGCCATGAAAGACATTTGTTATTGTTCCCCGTTTCCCTCACTGATCATTGACATTCCGGTCATGTGTAACATTAAGTACTTCCAGACTGCAGGTGGAAGATCCTCTTTGTAATTCGTAGAATCATTGTGTCTGGTCATTAGCTGTATCTAGATAAAGAATGGAAGGTGTGCGTTTTGTCGTTTCAAAGAGATTTATCATATCTTCAAGAAAGAAGAATGTCAAACCATAAAGCTGTTAAAGTTTTTTTTTCCCCATTATGAAGGGAATGTAATTAACATGTGTTCAGGAAGTGTCAGATACAAAGGACAGTAGATATTCTCACAAAAGACTGGTGACCATTGGGGAAGGATTGCTGATCAACTATTGGTTGATAAAGAACTCAAATGTGCCAAAGAGAAACTGATAGACGGAGATTGGTGGAAATAAAATGCGGTACTTTTTGAAGAGAGAGGAGAGACGTGGAAGAAGTCACAGAGCTGTGACTGTTCGAAGGTGTTCCTGATTTTGTGTGAAGTTCAGTGTTAAGATATATCCGATAAAGATTTGTGGATTTTTGGAACTAACCCTGGAGTCATAATTTGAACTAACAGCCTGTTAGCTTTTTTTGTGGAGTTATTTTCCGAATCTACTTATTTCGTAATAACTTTTAAATGTATCGTGAATTTTGTAAATAATAGGAATCTAAGTGAGAACAAGTTGTTTTCGTGTACATATATAGAGCTATAAATAAAGGCATTGATTTTACGCATCTCTCTTTTTTGATCGGCCAAGATGAAGACATTAAAAGGTCTTGATCAAAATCCACGATTTTATGTAAGGGGAGACATTAATCAGTAAGAATGTGAGAAGGTTTCAGAAAGACCGTTTCTGCTGGTTCTTCGTGAAAAAAGTTTACATTTCAGTATAAATATATTAAAAAACACCCACGACCTAGGAAAAATTTGAGGGATCAATTTTATGGGAAACAAGGTCCAAATTAGAAATCTGGTGCGGTTTCTACAAGACAACAAGGAATGGATCACTCCAGACTCAATTCCTGAAAACATTTTCGTCTCGTACCTCAACCAAGCTCTTCTCCTAAATATATTAATTTCAATAGAATTCATCTACTCATCAGTTACTTTTCTGTGTACCGCATGTAAACTAATTTTTTTTTTCTTAATGAATATTTCCTCGCATATCCTTTCAACCCACAGGGAATCTTAGAGATTCCAAGTTCGGAGATATTCTGTGGCGAAAGAAAGAAAGCATAAATCTATTGGGAAAAGCATTTGATTCCCATATCCCACCTTTCTAAATGCGTCCTAAGTTGCAAATTGTAATATTAGTTTGAATATAAGATCACCACTTGTGGGAAAGATTCTTGAAGTGATTCGCAGCAGGCGTCCAGGCATAGCACATCTTTCCCGTGATTTAGGCGTGCCGGGTTCGAATCCTGGTTAGGGCATGGTTGTTCTTCTGTGCACTATCTATAAGATGAGTGAATGTGTTCTCCTATAAAAAGGGGCTGTGCAAGCGAGTGGGTGTGTGTTTCATCCTCATATGAACCAGAAGTCAGACTTCTGCCCTCAGGTGTCCAGGGATCCATACCCTCAGAAACTACCCTTCTTTCCGTTGCAAAGCGGGCACATCATCATCATCAAATTATTCTCAGGAAACCTACGTTCCTGAAGTTAGTTTTATGAAGGAGGTAGAAAAAATTCTCTTTATCGAATTGAAGAACAATCAGATTATAAAACTCATAAATTTGTAAATTTTTTTATAAGAAAAAGGAGTCCATCTTGCATAGATAATTTTATTTTACAATTTTACAGTTTTGTGAGAAAAAGACAAGATTTATTTGAAATGTATACAAATAAACATTTTCTGTAAGACAAATACACAAACATTTTATCGCTGTTTTATTTTCAATTTATTTTCCTATTTATCATATATATTGATATATATGTATAGATAGATAGATCTCCATAAAACAGGAAGAAGTCAGGTCACATGTTGTAGTATAAGATGTTTATCCACTTACAAGAAATATATCTAATGATCTATAAAAAAAGTGACATCGTACAAGCAATTCAAAACGAAGAGTTTCTAATAATCTAATGCAATCAAAATCCTTCTGGTGATGCATAGTAAATTACGCAGTACTTTACCATTAGCCGGGCACAAATACCGCCAAACACGAACGAGTCGCCAAGTGAAGCGAATGACAAAATAGTCAACGGAATTCTACCTTACTTGGCGATTTTTCACCAAGTTTGATTTGGCAGAATTCTGCTTTATTTGGCGATTTTTCGCTTGCGCCCGGTTAACGGAAAAGTACTATTTATACTTTAAACTTAATCAGCTATTAAATATAATTTTAATTAAAGCTAGTTTTTCAGCTATTAGTTTTATTTATTGTTCATAATTTGATTGACTCTCTCGTGAAATGAAGTAAAGAAAAAGAAAACAAAATCGGTTGGCGTCAAAGCCACGGTATATGTACCAAGCAAGTTTTTTTTTTTTTTTTTTTTTGAACGAATCATTGCCAAATTCAAAAGGTTTAGGTTCTTATGATGGCTACCATCATAACATTTCGTGAAAGAATCCTCAGTTTATCGACTACATAGTACAAAAAGACAATAAGAATGATATAAGTAAGTAAATATTAATGGTTTAATTAGCATTGGCGTATCTTCTTGGAGAATGATGGGAAAAAAGAATAAATCATTCTAATTCAAAGAAAAATATTCTGAAATTTTTACTCAATAAAATGCAGATTAATTGATGATTTACACAAATAAGTTGCTTCCCATTGTAACAATCAAATAACTATTCTAACTACTATAAAATGGAACATAAAAGTAATTTAATTATTACTTGACCTGACTTACTTACCCAAACTTGTAATATTACACATTACAAGAACTTGCACATTTTTCTTCAAATCAATTAAACAATATGGATTTGTTGTAATGTATTAACTGGTTTAGTATTGTTGACAAACAATCATAATATTTGTGTTAACATTTTACGGATCAACACATACATTAATCATTTTCTGTACCTGAGAACCAAATGATTATAAGATAAAATTCCTTCTTGATTATGTTAGGGTTAACTCATGAAAGTACATTTTTATTTCATTTAAACGCATGTATGTTCATGGAGTTGCGTATAGGAAATTTTTAAAAAGTTTATAAAATAAGTAAATGCAGTTTAATGCAAGATTGTCGAAATGAATTTCTTCACCTATTTCCTCTTGCCTACTTTATATAGCATTCCACTTCATAAATTAAAAATATTACAAAAGAAAATAATAGTATGCAGTGGAGAAAATTAAATTTATTCAATTACTGGGCCAAAAACAATCGCCAAATCGACTTCCACAATCTTTTTTTATCCCTTTCGATTAAAAAATATTTCTATTTATAGTAAGAAAAATAGTTATGATCATTTTTGTGGGTTAGAATTAGTATTACATTTTTAAAATAAAGGTATTTTATTAATGAAATTTTGTTCTAATCCACCGAAGAAATTCTTAGCATCTTTGTCGTAAAATGTTACTTATTTTCGAGATTTTAGATTTGAATGTTATTTGAAATGGAAAGAAAAAAATTTTTGACTTATTTAAGTTGTCTAGAAATTTTTGAAAATGAATTTTATTATTTAATTTAAATAATTAATTAAATACAAAACCAACATAGTAAATATTATAAATAATTAATATAAAGCAGTTGATTTTGTTTTATAAAATTCTTTGAATTTCATGGGGGAAACAAACGAGGAGAAAAATTTTCTCTAATGAGATTTTGATGAAACCTAAATTGCTTAAATGTAGACTTAAACCGCCAAAGCATGCAAAATCGCAAACAACTAACCATTTTTTTACAACCAACTGGGTACTTGGCGTTATGTTGGCTGCGAAATTGGCATGTCTCAGAGGATGAATTGTACAGATATACTATACACGAAAAAAAATGCCGTTATGCCGGAATTACACACGGGCAATTATAAGACGGCAAGTAAGCAGCGCATGAGTAGAAAAGGACTGATTTATGTTTGCCATAATTTCATAAGATAGATGATTCAAACATTCCTTTCTTGGCTATAAATTGCAGTTTTGGCGTCCCTGAATATCTTTTTCACTGCGTATCGTATTAAAATGATGAATATTTACACAAGGTAACAGGGTATAATTTTAAAAAAACCTGTCAACATACTTAAATTTGAAAAACTAAAGAAAATAAAGGACAATTAAAATGAAAAAAAGTGACAATCTCGAATAAAATAACAAAAAAAATCTATTAATTAGTCTGATAAGTCAATCTATTTATCCCTGCAAAAAAAAAAAAAAAAAAACAATTTCTGCAAGCACGTGCGCAGCAAGAAAAAATTCAGTACAGAGGCATGTAATTGTCCTTTCAGAATAATTAGTCGCAATCGACCGAACAGTATTTTTTTGCCTTTTTACGCTTTTGTTGCCAACTTGACATCTTATAACTGGTCCAGTGTCAACCCGGCGTTATAGAAAGCGTTGTCGAGTTATCAAAGATTTGGCGATAATTTGTATTTTTGGCTGATGCTGATTATAAATAAAGCGTGCATTATTATTTAATGGGGCTCTGAAATAAGGCTTCTGATTTTGCCAAAACTAGACAGCTGATTCGTTTGTGTTAATCTTGATCGCAGTAAAGAAATCCGGTGCTCAAGTACAGACATCTTTAATAGCAAAGCAGTTTCAGACACTGATTGAGCAATTTGTTGTACAAAGAGAAACAAACAGTTTAGAAGGCAACATTCTTCACAGGTTTATTTGTTTAAAAAGCTAACAAGCCTTATAAGAATCATGAGTACTCTACACTAAGGCAGGATATTTAATAAAATGCCATTGAATTATTTTCTGAGATTCCTTACTAGCCTAGAATAAATTCTTACAGTACCTCTAACTGCCCACTACCTAGAGATTCTGTCGAAAAAACCGAACGAAAATTTCAAAATTGACAGGAAATTTGTAAGGATACATTCTATTTCCAGTACACTTGAATTATGTCGTGCTCAGCAATCTAGATCTGCCATCTTTGTGCAAGAAACCTTCGTAGAATCGGTGTGGTGGATTATCGTAAAATCTAGCTCATAATTCTATGAGTTATTTAATTCCAAGAGATGGAATACTTTACAATTATCATCCTTTTTCTGTGCGTCTTTAATGCAAGAATTTTAATTAAATCTGTCAACCTACTTGACTAAACAAAGTGTAAAAATATACGTTAAATATTAATAGAATGATGAAATTATTCATGTCTCTTTGCAATTATTTCGAATTTGGTATTTTCATACGCTGGCTTCCAAATTTTATTTAACGAGTTTATGGTGAGAATTTAAAATATATTAAGAAAGCTAATTGAAAATCAAACTCTATTAAATGATATATAAAAATATTTTCTTCTTTTCTTTTTATTGTTCTTTTTTGGGGGAGGGGGAGTTTGGCGTTGATTTATTCTTTTAGTCCTATTCGAATTCGTTCTTTTTTATATATATTCTTGATAAGATTTAAAAGTATTTAAAAAATAATTATTTAAGTGCTGCCATTCATAAATATATTTGAAATTCACATATGCACCTTATTTGTTGAATTTATGTCAAAGGAAATTTAAGAAAAAAGTAAAGAAATTTCATATCATTTTTTTCATATCAATTTTGTTGAAATTTCATATCAACTGTTTAACTGATAAGCAATTTTTCAATTTTTGTAGTGGAGCAAATTTTTGGATCGAGGGTAACTTTTATCACATTATGGATATGACAGATTTAAAATTTCTTTAAGAAAATAGTAAATTCATTGTAATGTTTACAAAAACTTATAATCTTATCCAATGTATCCTGTGTTTTAATTTGAAGTTTATGAAACGTTTAATTGGATTTATTAAGTATGTGGTAATCAATTTTTCGAACGTATATACAAATTAAACATAATAAAATTATAAGAATATTATGAACAAAAACTTAGAAGTTTAACGTTTTGAAAATTATAGAAAATGCTAAAACACTACAACTGAAATAATCTAACACAAAAAAAAGTTCAATATTAGCAAGAAAAAAACTTTTAAAAAATTAAGTAGTTAAGTCAACAGTGTTAAATTTTTATAGCACGAAAGTGAAAACTATTTCCCGATAATATTATTCAGAATGAAAAAAATCGTTAAACTTTGAGCTATTCAAACAACTTTCCAATGAGTTTTCGAAATTAAATCCTTAATTTTGATTTTTTTTTACCAAATAAAATCTTCTCGGTGAACATTTACGTAGAAATACATAAATGCCATTTTCTTTTGGTTAAATTAAAAGCGGCAGAAAAAGAACACAGTGTAATTTGTGTTCTTATCTCCAAAAATAACTGACATTTTCATTTTAAATCGCTTTCTTTCAAGTTCCTGTTTTGAGAATATTAAAAGAATTTCATCGGAGATCCTGTCATTTTGTTTGCCAAAGGTGTTCGCGTTGTTCTTGATCGATTAAGGATTTTGCTTGCTTTGTTCTTCACTTTCTGAAAACTGTCGCTAGAGAAGGAAATGAAAAAGCGTGCTTATTCAGAATCGCTAACCTCATTGCAGAATACTTTTCTAACTCTTTTTACGTTTTTCGTTCCAAACGGTTTTACAGAATTTTCTGGCAATGACTGCATATTTGAAATAAAATTTTACGATCACCGTATAAAGTAATTTAATTTTTATGGATTACTTAGAATTTTTTTATTCTTTGAAGTAGAAAAAACTTGCATTACGTGTCACGTAGAATTGTTTATTTGTGGAAATCTAACTCAGAATTGCTAATTTCATTGAAGAATATTTTTTGAAGTAGTTTTACTTGTTTCTTTCCAAGAATCGAACAGAAATTTTCAAGTATTAGCTGAATATTTCAAATAAAATTTTATGATCATCATATGAAACAATTTATTTTTTTATGAATTATTTAGCATTTTTTTATTGTTTGAAATAGAAAAAAATGTGTGATTTGTGTCGCTTATTGCGTAGAATAACTGTTAATTTGTTGGACTGAATCGTAATTGTTTGAGTTACATATTTTTGTTATTTCAGAAATAACAGAAGCATCGCAAACACAAGATGTCAAGAACTAGATCTTTGAGCTGAGAAAAAATGTACTGCGAAATAATATTGCATTAACCCAAATTTTCTTCCTAATTTTACTATTTTAAATTCTAAATTATTGCTAATATTGTTTTTGTAGCATTTAATCTAATGTAAAATTTTAAAGACAGCAAACGATTAATCTTGAAGCTCTGCGATTGGACGCAAATGAAGATTTGAAATCGAATCTATATAAATAAAAGGAAATGCTCTTTGCAGCATTTCGCCACTTTTACAGTACTTTACAATTAGAACAACACACAAATATTTGACAGAAATCACACAATAAAGAAGACAAGACATCCACTGGAGCGGTTACATATATAAATACAATGCATACAACCACACAGGATTTGAATTATTTTAATATAGTTTTTAAATATATTTTATTCAAACATAAATATGGCAATAAAATGACTTTAAACCTCAGCAATTATTTTGAATAATATATTATAAAGTGCAATATAAAAAAGAAAACAACGAGCAAGTAAATAAAGTTTTATGGTAGAAACACAAAAAATTGGAAACTTAAAGCGATACATCGAATGTACACAATATTACATTAAAAGTAAAACTGAAATGCAGTAAAAGTGTTTTTATTGATACTAATTAATATTTTATTTCAAAATAGAAAGCACGTTAGATTTTTGAAATTAAACAGCTCCCCCAGTTTTTTCAGTTACATTTGTAATTTTTAAAGCATTTTGTTGACATTTTAAAGCAATAAAATACAAAATTAATAAAACTTTCAATCTTTTCTTTTAATATTAAATATTTTAACAAGAATTTTTAAATAATAATAATTGATGTTTTCATGGCTGATTTTTTTTCTTTTAATCTTTTTGAAAACTGGCTTAACGTTCACAGTTGGGCAATAACTCTCCATAAAATTTTTAATTTAACAAATAAGCATCAATGGTAAAAGTTTCCAATTGCATATGTTATGTTAACCAACGATGCATTGAATGAACAATGTAAGATAAAATCTCTGAAATTTGGGTTTTTTCAGCAACGGCAAGTAACTTAAATTTTATGGCAATTATTTTTCTTTTGCAAAAGAAATGAAAATATTTCTACTTAGTTTAAATGCACTTCTTTGATAAAAAAAATATTAATTAATAATTAAACTGTTGCATCATATTTAGATTGCATATATATAAACAAATAAATAAAAGTTTCACCTGACTGATCTTCAGTTATAAATTCCAATATTTAAATTTATGCCATTATTCATACCTAGAATCTTTAGTATACTCCATTAATATGCACTTGTGTAAATAATGTTTGAAATTTTTTTAAAGTTTATTTACGAGATTTTAATTATTATTTTTTTAAATTTACTTATTGAATTTTAATTTAATTTTAAAGAGTATTAGCTGTGCATGATTTCAAAATATTTTAAATTTTACTGCATGTATTTAATTTTACTAAAATAAAGCGTTTTATTCTGTGTGAGAAAGAATTTGTTTCTAAATAAAAATATTGATTATTTTATTCTTAAACAGAGGAACTGCGAGAATGAAAGAAAAAATTGATTGGGATTATATATTAAATATGATTTCAAAAAATAGTTTTGTGATTGCTTTTCGCACTTCTTAAGAAATTCTATAAATGATTTATATTCTAAAAATTGTTTTTTTAATAATTTTAAGTTTATATATCTTGCTTATGCGTCTTGTTAAGACATAATTTAATTTTATAAAAACATCGAATGCAGTATTTTTTTTTTCAAATCAAAACACAATATTATTAGTTTTAATAACAGGAGAAATAACATCACAATTAGCTAACTAAAAATAATTCCATTCATTTTCATTTTAGATGCATACATAATTTCTTTTCCTCATTTAATTCATTTAGATCATTGCGTACATAAACACCCAATATCAAATATAGTAATTAAACTTCAATTAATCAGTTTTTAAATATGGATTTCAAGGTTAAACTACTAAGTAAATGTTTATAGGCCAATAATAATTGAAGAAATCTGCTTGAAACTCATTTAAAAACATAATTTATACCAAAATATGTATATATAATAAACAAAGCAACATATCACATGAATTCTTACATATTTTAAAAATAATGCTTTTATTAGATCAATTATTTAAACAGCAATATCAATATATTTTTATGACGTTAACTTTTCTATACAATTGATTTTGGCCAATACCTTAATCTAATAAAAACATTGTTCAACACACAGCTTCATGAATATTAAATGATATTTAAATGTTTAAAGATTGTCTAAGATGAAGGAACCTGATTACAGTTGCAGTTTGTATGAAATTCATTATCTAATATAAAAGAAAAGAATATGGCAACATTTTTTACAATGATTTAATGCACGTTCAGATATTATGTATTCACGAAGAATATTCGATGTATAAGATTGCATCAATTTTTATCAGACAGAATGTTAGAAACAAAATAGAAAATTTATAGAAAAAGAATAATTCTAGAAAAAGGAATGTAATAAATAATAAATCTCGTTTCAACTTCAAAAGAAATGCTAACATAATCAAGCAGCCCTATATAGAAAATAATAAAATCTTAAAATATACAGAATTCAAATTAATTCAAATTAATATTTTTGAATTACTTTAAAAAAACTTTAAATATTTTCTTATTCGAGAAAAAAATATTTTAAATTCGAATTAAAAATGATAAAAAAACTATATATGTGTACCTTAAACCTAACGTTCCTGTTTCCCAAACCATTTCTTTCATTTCAAGCAATTTATGCAGAAATCAAATGATAGGTTTAGGGAATTAAAATAAATGGGTGAGATTACAGTAAAACATTTTTTTTAATATTATTTAATTTTTGGCTACACATTCGTAACACCGATGCAGCAATTATTTTCAAAATTCCTCAATGAAGGTTCCTCGGTTTTAGCGGAACACCAAAAAAGGAAATTCGTTGCAAAAATATTTGAAAATGCAAACAAAAACTCGCTCAAAAGCAGTTGCTGGCATTCAACGACTTCAATTTTCCTGTTCTATGGAGTGGATCTATTTTAGATGTTCCATTACGAAGAAAACTTTATTAAAAAAGAATATTTCTAACGAGATACTTGTTTAAACTAAACAATTATAGACAATAATTTTATTTTTACATATTAATTGAAATAATGCTCTAATTCTCCCGGAAGAAGAAGTTTTTCGGGGTTTAATGTTATGTTTTATTTGATATAATTCAATGAAGTTATTAGCAATACATCAACGTTTGGATGAGTTATTTTTTATGTCTCATAGAAAAGAATTTTTTTTTGTAAAATAAACGTGTTATTGACCGAAAAGGTGAGATTCCAAGGCATGGTTTTTAAGGGTCAGTAAAATTTCAGATCTCATGTATAAAAATAATTTTCAATCAAGGATGTTATCATTTATGAAAAATAATTATATGGAAGCATAAATTTTATGAAAATGCATACTTGCATATGCGTAAGTAATTGAAATTCGATGGTTTTAAACTATTGCATACTTCGACAAAGTATAATTATTGTTTATGTATTATAACGGGTATTTGCTTAACTGAAAGGTGTTGTAGTAAAACAAATTTAGTTAAACATATTTCTACGATGACAAATAAAGAAATATTATTAACAAAAACATGTAAAAAAAAGTAAATGTAAGTAGGAAGAAAATGGATGCAGAATAAAAGCTGATATTTTTCCATATGGTTTTCGTTATGGTCTGTCTGTATTGTTTAATAATTTTTCTGCAGTTTGCTTTCGTCCAAGCTGTGCAACAAAACACGTTTACTTTATATGAATTCTTGCATTAAACAAGAATCTTAAGAACTGTTTGTTACTTAATACATTTTTATGTTCAAGTCACTTTATTTATTTATTTTTAATTGTCGCTTTTTCTTTTTTGAAAAATTATTAAAAAAATTATAACAGGATTACTAATTAAAACTATAAACTAAAAGAATAACTTGATTTAATGAAATCAAAATCAAAATAAACATAACAGATAAAAATTAATGTCGTGAGGTATTTCCATAAAAAATAACTGTTAAATGTCAAATCAAAATGAAGAAAATTAACGATAACTTAGATTTGATTATTGAGCATCATTTCATAAATATATTTCAGCTAATCCTTTCATTATAGGGGTTTTCATAATTATTGCTCTAAAGGATGACATTTTTTTTATAAAAGCAAAAGTAATTCAAGGAAAAAATTCTATATATTTTCGAATGTTTTGAATTTGAAATTAAAACCTAAAATATATTTAAGCAAATTAATCAATAAAAGTTAGCACCAGAAAGGATTATAAATGTTTCCTTTCAAAGTATATTTTGTAACGTGCAACGTATCAAAAAAGAAAGTAAGTTCGTAACTTTTAATACTAAGGTAGTCTCATTTCTTTGAAGATTTTTGAATCAAATATGTTTTCTGAAAAAGAAATTATTTTATTTAATTTATAAAATATACATAGATAAATTTGATGTGATTTTATGAATATTATTATTTATACTCACCAAACGATAAATGAATAAAAACTTTTGTTAATAACATTGTCATTGTTAAATAATTTGCATAAATATAACGATTTCTTAACATTATATAATTTAGATCGCAGTAACGTATAATACATAAAAAATCAAAAAAATGAGAAAAAAGTATCAAACAGAATCTATTTTTAATCGAATAATTAGCATTAAAACTCAAAATCAATAACATTCCATTGTTCATATATTAATAATATGTTCCATAAGAATTTCAAATCTTATCAATAAGATAATTTTTGGCATCTTTGTAATAAACTCTTTAATTATTAACAGTGCAGTTTAAAACTACAATCCTTAATTTTATCTTACATTTGGTAATTTATTAATAATAATGAATTTACGCTTAAAAACATTATAGTTTGGTTTAAAAAATTATAGTTATTTCTCTTATCTGCTTGGCGAGGAATGGTTCTTGGCGAGATAAATATTTGTCGCACAACTAACTGCCATTAATTTTTAAGATTGTCCATGAATAATTTCATGGAAATCATGTATTATTCATTCTTTTCTTATCCAATTTATCGGTAAGCTGTCATGAATACTCCAAAGGAATAATGTCGCCTTTGTTGTGCCAAATGATGCCTTTGAAACCAATTCAGCCAAAATGTGATAAAATACCGCCATATTTGGCTGGATACGAATCACAGCAGCTTACCGATTTCTCCCTATCCAGCTGCATAGAGATCAGGCTTGGCTCCAAATGAAAAAAAAAATCATTGAGAATCGAAACCATATGGACGTTGTATGAGGCAAGCAAGAGGACGGTCCTTGTAGCAAACTATAATCAATAGCAAATGGGACCACGATATGTTACATGAATAGGAGATTTCATGAATTTGGGATCAGAAGAGAATGCAAATCTATGAAGAATGTGTAAACTACGAATATTAATTATTTAGTCACTTTTTCACGACTAACCAAGTAAAAAAAATGTATTCGAACGCAAAATTCCTGCAGCTAATGTTCCAACCGAAGGCATAGTAGAAACTAGAGCATGCGAATTGCGAGATAATGAATTATAGACTTGAATATGCTCTAAGCAATGAGTACGAGAGTATATTTCTGGTTTCATGATATACTGAAAACCATTCTCCATTGTGCCCGCAAAATTGATGTCGGTAATTTTTAACATATTAAATAATAAAAATCAAATTTTATAAAAATCAAAATTTTTAAATTTTTAAAATTAGAAAATTTTCTGTTTGTTATTTATTTCATTCCATTCTTTACAACGTCGTTCGAATCCGTAAAATAAAGTACCACTTATAACTTTATTAATTAAGGATTGAAAATTAATAACTTGTAGATTAAAGAAATTTTCCTTTTTACGTTAAAATTGTAGTCAAAGACGAAGCTAAATTTTAAATTATCTTTGATGGTAGAGATTTACACGAGGAGATAAAAGAGGTTCAGATTATAAAGTAGACAACTGCTTATAAGCCCGCCACTATGAGTGGCCAGTTAAATTATGATATAATTTTCGAATTCGATAATTCTTTTTGTTCTATTTTCAGGATAATATAATTTTGGGCATTTGTTTCATACATAAATATTATGTACATAAAGATTCGTAATCATTTACTTAGAAAATAATGCAATCTTGACATTATTTTCTAAGGCTTTGGAATTTTTTTGGTTTCAATCTAGGCATGCGAACTAATAAGCCCTTCAAATTTATTTGATTTAGAATCAACTAATTTTCCAAACATTATTCATAAGTTTATTTGCATACATTTAAATTTGTTTGTCCAATTTTTTTCTTTATTATTTGACACTTTTGTATTAATAACTCTGTAAATGCCATATTTGAGAATTTAGTTATGATTAAAAATATTTTCAAATGAACTGCAATGAAAGCGCCATCTGTAGTAGGAAGAAGCAAAAAAAAACACTTTTTCTTTTTATTTTTAAACTGATATAAGGAAAGGCCATAGAAATAGTAGCTAATATGGGTTCTATTATCTTTGTAACATTTATTTATAGTTTATTAAATTTATATTAATTAAGGGGTAATTAACATAATGATTTCGCTTGATTTTTCGAATCTGCACTTTGATCAAATTTTCTTTTCAACTTCGTCTCTGACTACAGTAGTAACAAAATTAAAGAAGGAGCGATGTTTTCTTTTGAATAAAATTTTTGAAAAAATTTCTTAAAATTAGTTTGTGTATTCAATTTTATCGAAACTAACGCCCTATCGTAATTCGATATGTATCAGAAGTTAGAATATATTTCTATTAAAAGTAAAGCTACAGAATTTCATAGAAAGTTAAAAATTCATTCTCAAGTACCCCAGCATTTTATAATCTAACAATTAAAATAAACTAAATCAATAATATTAACTTCAAATACCAGAAAATATTAATTTATCTAACTCTTCAAATCAACGATTTCTTTTTTAATACTGATGCATTATTTTCAGTATTTTATCAAAAAATAACATAAACAGAAAATTTACATTAATTCAATTTCCAACATTAAGCAATAAATTGTTTCTAATCAAAAATCTTAAAATTTTTAAAGTTTTCTATACTTTTCTCACCCTAGAATATGAACTCCAATAATACTGTTAATTTGATTTGTAGCTCATTTTAAATGCCTTTGACAATCATTCCTTAAAAAATAAAAAAAGTTAGGTTCTATAAATTTTGTATGTATAATATCATTTAAAAGAAAGGTTTTAAAAACCATTTACTATCCAAAGAATGAGTCATGTTCACAAATTTTTCATTATCAATGCTAATAAGATCCGAATTTATTTACTATTCTAAAATTTTTGATATTACTGAAACATTATTTGAATCTGAACATGAGTAATGGTGAATAATACTGATACATGAATAATACTGGTTAATATTCTAGGGCAAGACAAACTGATTCTTGTCTTAATGGAAGAATAGGCGTGATATTAAAGGGTGGCAACATTGCTTAGAGCATCTGACACTTGAAAAACAGAAAAATGACACACAAGATTAAGGCATCAGTTTTTCTTTCTAATCATCTGTACTTATTTACATTATATATATTAAAAAATGCATTTTTAAGGAAAATTGCACAAACTTCTGTACACCGTGTGGGATTGTGGGAAGTTCTTTTGTTTAAAAAACTACTTTTCTTACAGGGATCTGTTGAGGTTTTGATTTTTTATAAAACTAATGGGGAAAAGAGACGGAGATCTCGTCATCATATTTTGTCTGAAATCCTTGGACTTTTAGTTTTCCTCTTTTTTTTTATTGAGATGATCGCAGACCGCAGTGGTTAGTCTTGGACACAGGACTTTTCTTCTTTCAACGAAGAAATATCTGCAAAGGAAAGATATAGCAGTGAAATAACAAAGTATGCAGTATGGTAATAAACAAACATTATACATTAATAAAAACTGATATCATCATAGAAGATTTCAAGTATTCATGAAGCAATACAATTTTCAATAAAAATTAATATTATTTAGGTGAAACTTCAGTTTTTTTGTGACAAAAGTTGATTTTATAATTTAGCATTAAAAACTGAAATTAACTGATATATATTTACAAAATACAAAGTTATTCATAGCAACAAAAGAAACTGTCTGCAGAAAATATCAGTTTCAATATAATCAATGATATATTTAAAAAATTAAACTACGAATAATAATTTTCTGCTAAACTTGGTAAGTAATGTGATTTTATCTTGGCAAACGATAAAATCATATATACTCCTTAATCATTTTGCCTTTTGTTGTTGTTGTTTCTAATGACACTTGCCATGGACTAGCTTGCTGACGCTGTCAGCGATTTTTAGGCCGAGAGTGCTTCTCTTGTTTCAAGTAGCGCCAACTATGGCCAAGAGTGCATCTTAGCTGCACACTCATCACATTCGCTTGCACAGATCCTTTTTACAGGGGGGGGGGACATTCCCTCGCCTCACAGATAGAACACAGAAGAACAACCATGCCTTTTATAACAAATGCTGCAATGCAACTTTTTATAACAAATGCTGATTTTATATTTAACATAAAAAAACAGAAAATGACGGAAATCAGTTTTCAGTTTTACAGATCAGAGGTTATTCATGACAATAAAAAAAAACTTACTTAAAAAAATACCAGTTATAAAGATAAATCATAATATATTTTTTTAAAAATTAAAACTACAAACACAATATAGTGTCGAATATTGGTTCGCGAATATCCGGCTTCCGTACTATCCAGCCTAGTTTGCTTTTATCATAATTAAATGTGGAAGGTAAGGCACTGTATTGGCAACATTGCCAATGTATTGGGAAGTGGTGTCTCCTACGATCCTCCTACTTGCCCCGTGGAAAATAAAGTAGGAAAAGAGCAGCGTTCTGCTCCTTGTTTTGTCAGCATGTAACGGATCTCAAATGCTGCTGCTGTTTCTGATTACAACTGCACAGTACATATAGTGGTAGTAAATTGCGCTTGGATCATGCTTAATGTTTTTTTAGGTATCCATCATGGCACATAAAGCTCTCTGTAATTGATATATGATTAAAATTTTTGTTCCCACATACGATAGATATAATAAAATAAAATACGATAATAAAATAAAAAAATTACTGATTATTTAAAACAAAAAATATTATTATTAAAATCAAACTAAAATTTCTTATTATTTACCTTTTACTTAATTACAGCATAATTTATGTACAGTATCATCCATTACTTATAGTACAACTAAATTAAACAAATTGCTAAAATTTCCTTCCCTGTAACTTACTTTTAAAAGAAAAAAGAACTAACGATGTGAGAATTCCACCGGAGGATTTCAATGTAGTTAATTACCACCAAAGATTCGAAATGTCTTCTCAGGTATATAAATCAAAGTTTAGGATGTGAAGTTTGGTCTCCTTCATTGAATAACGAATGAGAAATGGTAACTGTATGAATTCGAATGCTGTGCAAATGGTGTGAGACAATCAGCCGAGCGTAGAAGTGGTCTATAAACCCCCATTCAAAACACCTGCGATGATTAGACCTTCGACTGCCTGTCACGTTCATTCCGTCCCATCATCATTTTAGCGCCACGGTTTGTTACAGCCGCGTGGAATAGAATTGTTGAACAGCCCTATCAAATATGAAGGGAGAGTTTGAAGGTGAGCATAAAACATGGTTTGGATGTCGTAAAGGAGTGGTTAAAACGAGTAAGTGTCTCAATTCCTGGAATACGAAAACTCTAGGTCTGAAAACTCCAAATTCTTGGTGAAAAAAATAGAGAATATACCAGTATTTCTGAAAGAAAGATAACAAGACTTCTGATAAAGCATTTTTCTTCAACATTTTAGCTAGGCTTTCAATAAATATGTTATATGAAATTAATTCATATTTGCTTAATGTTTGCTTTAAAATACACTTAGTCATCTTGAAATACATTTAGTTATACTTGCCTAACATATGCGGCAAAATACATTTGGTCACCTTAAAATACACTTAATCGCATTTGCATAATATATGCATTAAAATACACTTAGTCATATTTATATAATTTATGCATTAAGACACACTATCAAATTTTCATAATATATGCTTTCAACACACTTGGGAATCCGCAACTTTAATGCAGAACAAAAATGGATGGAATGTCATTAACACCGACGCCAAGCTTATATTACTATAAATAGTCATAATTTTTGTAGATATGCGCACACAATAATTGAATGCATGAATTTAGATACGTAGTTGTAGTGCCAAAATTGTTGATATGTAACAGAGTTGGAATGTCCATCCATTCTTAGATACGTGAACGCTATAAACAAAGAATGCAGCAACTGGATTTTGATGAACGTTTTTCATCTCTAAAATGAAGGTCATTGCCTGGTTATTTTGAAATAAATTTATCGGCAAGTAGATTGTCCAATTTATCTTGTTAACATTGTAGACCTATTACGTATCTTGTGTCCAATAAGTCAAAGAAAGAAAAACTCTAAAAAATTTGTTGAACTGTTACTTATATATAGACTAATGAGTCAAAGAAAGAAAAACATGGTTATAGAGCTGTTATATATCTTCAGTCCTATAAGTCAAAAAGAAAAAAAGGAGTAAAATGGTTGTATATCTTTACTCATCTCGAGTCCAATAAATCAAAGAGATATAAAGGGCTAAAATGGTTGTAGAGCTGTTACGTATCTTCAGTAATAAGTGCCGGCGTCCTGGTATAAGGGTAGCGCGTCTTCCACGAGAGCTGGACGTCCCTGTTCTGGCACGGCTGTTCTTCTGTGTTCTGTTTGTAAAATGTATAAATGTACTCCCTTGTAAAAAGAGGCTGTGCAAGCGATTGTGATGAGTGAATAGCTAAGTCGTACTCTTGGCCCTAGTTGGCACTACTTCAAAAACAAGAGACGCTCCTTTCGGCCTGGCGATGCTTGTCCATTGCAAGTGTCACTAATAACAACAACAACAACAGCCCAATAAATTTAAAAGAACATAGGGTTAAATTGGTTGTATATCTGCTACGTATCTTCACTCCAATAAACCAAAGGGAAAAAGGACTGAAATGATTGTAAATCTTCTACGTATCTCGAATCAAATAAATCAAAGAGTAAATTGGTTG
>JAOUZG010039747.1:504318-522092 GCA_026289955.1 Argiope argentata
TATATATATATATATATATATATATATATACAAAAAGAGAGATGTCTCGTGATTGTTTCGAACCGTTTTAAATTGGTTAATAACTAAAATGAATTAAGGTAAATAATGACTTAAAAATAATAAGATTCTCACATAATATGAAAGTTGAAATCGTAGATTCCTATTTACTTTTTCTTTTTATTTTTATTAAAAGGAAAAAATATTATAATAACCAAAATGTCGACATTATTGTATTTAACCACCTAAATTTCAAGTTATCTTAACTAAGCGATTAATTTAGATCTCAAATGAAAAATTCAAGGACAATCAATGTTTGAATTACCGTTAATCTTTTCAATAAATGGGACTTGCTTCCAATAACTTGAAGTGTTTTCTCTGAATTCTCTCTATTGATCTCTTTCATTTCCTGCTGTGCATCTCACCATCACTCAGCCAACTTCGCTCCCTCTACCTTACACACAAAGTAAACACCAGCAGCACAACAAGGTCACGTTGCCAATTTTCCCTAGCAATTACGATATCTTTATGATTTATCGGCGCCTGTATTTCAACACACGATAACGCGGGCTTTGTCAGACGTCTGCCAAACAAAGCTCCGGGAGATTTATGAATGACACATTTACCAATTTTTATGTTACCTGAATGGCAACAACTTCCCATTACGGGGCACTGATGTTAAAGTGTATGCACCGTTTGACAGAATGCGGTTGAAGATATTCATCTTGTCAGGTGGTGTGTGCCACCCCCACCACTTCCCTTGATTGATCAGTTTATTGATGTTGCCTTTAATCGAATTGCTTAGAGGTGGATTTTAACTCACCTGAACCATCTCATTTAGCCTGCCTTATTTATTGATTGATTTGGAGGAGTGCGGGTTCATTCATTAGTGCCTGCCCTTTACAGCCATTTGTAATGGAAGCGAGCTCCGAATAAATTAAAGCTAATGGGCCATAGATGAGATTAAAAGCTACACATGAAATATTTGATTATTCAGAATACATTTTTTGCCGATGTTTTATGCTCAGATAGTCACATATCACTCCATTTGAGTAACTTGTCAAAAAGTGCATATGAAAATGATTGCATTATTTTATTTCGTTTATCATTAGTATTAAAGAAAGATTTTCAATTGTATTTCCTAAACTGAACACTGACAGATCTTTTCAGTAGCGCACAAATGTATAGAAATGAAAAAAATGAGAGCCCTCAAGTCAAATAATATGATGTTATAGTAACAGAACAAATATAACTTTGCTTGGTTTTTAATTTCTAACTGCATGTGTCTATCCGGTGGGGCATCTCAAATTTGGAGATGAGAAACTTCTGTTATAAGAATAAGTACCGGGCGGGATAGCCTGGTTGGTAGGGTGTTGGATTCGCATCCCTTGGGCTGCGAGTTTGAACTTACCAGCAGAAAACTTTGTGTGTATGTATGGTGGTGGTGGTTGACGCACGTTAAATCTGCGTAATCATTAAGTCCTCCATGTCGATAGAAATACCATTGGGGGTACTGGGTCAGAGGAGATCGTTCTCGATTCCAGATCTAAATAAATTACAATCTGCGGATGAATGAATGAAATGCATAAATGATGTCCACCCCGTAAAAAGAATTGTGACGTGTGTGTAGCTAAGTTGCACTCTTGGCTCTATTGGCACTACTAAAAGTAGCAACAACAACATGAGTATTGGTTCTAGCCAACTGGGTCGACAAAGAAATTGAGTGGAAACAGCTACCTCTACAGGACCAGGTGGTATGCCACTTACGGAGTGATTGTACAGTGACCGGTTATAGCTCTTGAGATTCAACTATAGTTTCTACCTATACTATCATGTTATCCCGATTATTCATTATTTCGATGTGTCCTCGGGTGGTTTGGAATAGCTGTTTATGGTTATTTAACTGCATAATGCATCATTCTTTGCTTTGACTTTATTTCCATTTTTTCTTTGTATAAGACATGCTAGTGATAACGAGAGAGCATGAATTAACTCCATTAAGGGTATTCCCTATAAGTTTCATCATCAATGAAAGAAAGTTTTCATATTTTATTTGGTGTATATATATATATATAACTCAAACCCATTTTTAATAACGCAGTTAGTAACAGCTAGTCTTTCAATGAATGGGAAAGTTAAAAAAGAAAGATCTGAAAGATATTTTAGCTCACATAATAGCTAAAATCTTTAAAAATAAATATACAATTTCGTATTAAAATTATATTAAAATAATTTAAGATAAGAAATCATACCGAGTTTTGGGCCAAAAAAATACACAATCTACCAATAAGTAATTTGACTCCTATAATATAGAAGATGAGCACAATTTATTCATATTCATTTGCTTGAAAAACCCACAACATGAGACAAAAATTCTAATTAATCAGTGTTACCCATCCGAGGCATACATTACTTAAGTGTTTGGATGATGGATAGCGATATTTTCTTCCACTGTGCTTTCAGAAGACTTGTAAGTTCTTTCACCAATTTTCGAAGGTTGTTCCATCCCTTAATTTGGTGATCCAACTCGTCCCAGAGATTTTCTTTGTGATTTAAGTGTGAACTCTGGGCAAGCCAGCCCAGTCGGTTCGCCCCATTGTCATCATACCAATCCATTGTTTATCTCACAGCATGACAAGTGGCGTTGCCATTCGGGAAATAATAATGATCCAACCAGTAAAATTGCCACAGCGTAGAAAGTACAATGTTGTCCAGTATAGTGGAGCCTTAGTCAACTCTGAGCTTTCCATGAATTGGGACCAAGGGTTCCATTCCATACCATGAGAAACCTCCCTGACCAGAAATCCGATTCCGCTAAACTTTACCTTAGGCAAAATGAATTCCGGAGAATGACATTCTTCATGCATACACCAAAGCAAAACTCTACCATCCGAATTTTAGGGATTGAATATTGATTCATCACACCGGTTTCCGCTCATCTGCAGTCCAATTCTGAAGTGCATTTCACCATTTCAACCGACCAGAACGATTTTATTTTGTCATCAAACGCTTATGGGCTATTGAAAATTAGCAAATGGGCTTTCTTTCGGATTGTATTTATCGAAACAACAGTCTCGGATGTTTGTTTGAACTTCGTTAGTACGTGAGTCATCGGTTCGGTGCGGGTTTTCCGAAATTCTGTGGACAGCACGCGCTGATCTCTATTTCGTTAAGTTCGTAATCTACTATGTCGACAATACAAAAATCACACTCACCTTCCCTTTTTTAATCACAAAAACCACTGTTCATTTTGGAATATATAACACATATGTCCCTTAAATACCGACCAATTCTATTGTATCGGACAATTACGCCTTTCTCGAAATCAGATATCTTGGAATTCCATGGCATCTTGCATGCGAATAATGCCAATGCCATTTCCTGAACGATATTCAGGCACGGAAGATATGATATTGACCAGGACAGTAAACATACTCATTAGCACTGTTGTTCAAATATTTATTGATAGATAGCATAACATTTACAGGATATTCTGTTGCAAAGAAAGCTGCAAACACAAACGCCCCAGTTGTTAAAAATTTAGGGTAAATATCTCCCTTTAAATAAAACTTGCAAAGTGTGGTTTTGATGATTTAAAAAGGATTATTTTAAAACACACGAAGAAGAGAAAGGTGCATAACAAAACTATTGCAAAGTATATTTACAACACGGAACTTCCATTTCCAAACCATTAAAAGAAATATCGCTGCGCTTGGATTTATTACCCTAACCACCTTATTCACATGATGTAGCTCCTTCAGACTTCTATTTATTCCGCTCTATGCAGTGAACCTTTTCACCTTTTCTGGAGAGAAGCTCAATTTAGATAGAACCAAGACATCAAAAATTGGTTTGATGTCTGGGTTACAAAACTCTTCCCGAAGCATAAGTTTTAACATAAAAAAGAAATTTTAAAAAATAATATTTTTAAATCCAAATTTGAATGACCAAAGGTATTTAAAATAAATTACCAGAAATATTACATTTTGTTATCGTACCAAAGAAAGCAAGTTTAGAGTTTCTTCAGTGTTTAGAGTTCGAGAAATTTAATCCAGAATTATTATTTTTTTTTTCATTCATCTAATCTCTTCCTGTTTTGAAAGAGGATATGTAAATAAATTTGACTAAACTTGTCGAGAAGAAGAATCTATATTTTTATTGGATCTCCGAATGCGCATTTAATGATCAAAAAAAAAAAATCACATCAAAAATAGTTCACTTGTGGTTTATAAATTGACTGCGATACAGGAAAAGATAACCACGACGTAGTATCATGTAGTACCCATAAATCTGATCATTCACATTTCATCATCGCTTTTCTTATGTGAATTGCAAACTGAATTTCATTAATAATCAATATTCGATAAGATATTTCATCAATTTAGCTAAGTTATATTAGCGCTCTATTTGGAAGTAACACGAGGGCTATTTGATGTCGGATCTTGTAATTTTGAACACAGTTTAGATGACGAGAATGACACCTGATCTGGTGTCCCACCACTCCAAACCAGCCAGTGGACATTTGGTAAACGACGTCGGATTTAGCGTTTAACAGACTAAATCTGGGTGACGCTAAAGTTGAGGCAGTTATCAGGAATTTTAAAACCAAACACTACGTGCGAGAAATGACACTCGACTGGATGATCTCAGACCTCCTTGCTTAGAAAAAAGAGGAGGATTTCAAAATGAATATCAACGGTTAAAAACTTGTTTCCAAGAAATATTATGTTATTAATTCGCATTTTTGAATTTGAAAGAAAGCAATTCGGGTTTAATTACTTGATACAGAGCTTTCAAAGTGCAGGCGAGGTTGTTAAAATATACTACGAAATATCGTTTGTACGATTAAAGATAAATCAGACATGCAGGCAAAAAACATTTTTGCGTACCAAGCAAAGTGCGTATCATTTTAGAAATAGAGCTCTTTGGGCATTTAAGCACTTTAAAATAACGATGTTGCGTTCTGTTGTCGTTGTTACTTATGGCACTTGCCATGCACAAGCCCCTCTGATACATCAGCAAAATATAAACAGGATATATGTTTCTCTTGTTTTACAAGTAGAGCCATCTAGGGCCAAGAGTACGATTTAGTTGCACACACGCCACGGCCCTTTTTAGGGGGCGGCCTTCATTCATGCAAATTCACTCAGATCGTAATTTAGACCTGGAACAGATATTATTCTTGACATGGAGGACTTTGCGACCACGACAATTTAGCAAGCGCCAGCCGCCACACATTCGGGGAATCGTTTGGTCTGTGAGTTTCGAAATCGTAACCTAAGAAGTACGAGTCCAACGCTCTACCAACCAGACCATCCCGGCCCAACGATGCGTTCTACTTGTCTTTATCGTATTTATAGTACAGTGATCAATTTTACTTTGTAAGTTTATATTTCATTAACTCTGTTCTTTGCATTTAAATGTATCTTTTCCCCTAAATGAATGTATGGATAAATGACATTTTGTATTAATTTCTCCTTTCTATATTCCATCCTGAAGTTATTTTTTGTACATCTGAATTATTCTTGCAACTTTAATTCTGCAGAATAATTTGAATAAAGGAGAGCATAAAGCTTGAAAAACACGCATTGTGGATTTTCTGCTTATTTTAAGAGAAATATTAGCTATTTAAAGAATTAAATCGAAAATAGTACCGGCTTCCTGGCACAGAGGCAGCGCGTCTCCCTCGTGATCTGGGCGTCCGGGGTTCGAGTCCCGGTTAGGAAATGGTTGTTTACTTCTGTGTACTATCTGCGAATTGTGTGAATGTGCACTCTCCCTGCTTAAAGGGGCAGTGCAAATGTGTGTGTATCATCCTGATTTGAGTCAGATGTCAGACTTCTGTCTCGGTTGCTCAGGGATTCATACCCTCAGAAGTTACTGCACTCCTTTTTACATTGCAAAACGGACATGTCATCATAATAAGAAACAGCTGTCATGAAAATTATTCAAAAGGATTGCAAATTAGCTAGTTGATCTTATTTGATAATTTCGAAACTGTAAAGACAAAAATTAATTCATTAATTCAAATAAATAAATTGTTTTCATTAAAAAAATATCAAAAACTGAAACAAGATCAACGCATCTTTTTTTTTGTATTTCAAATTAGCTATATATTTAGTGGCTTACTTATTGGTGGAAAATTACTTTCAGCCCTCTGACCTAAAATTGATTCAGTTTCATTCACTACTCAATAAATGATGCAGGGGCGATTAGTATTTTATCACGAAGTTAACCGGTTAAATTTTCCTGCTGGAAAAGTTTAAGGTTAGAATAATAGCTTTAATCTATTCAGTTGTGTTTCGGGAATCCAAGCGCCTTATTTAAAATAGCAAAGCACGCATTTCTGGTGAGGAAAAATTTACAAATTTATATCAGCTGGTTCTGGGGAAGATTTAACATTTTTGTCTCGGAAAACTAGATGTTTTTATTTTCTTACATACGAAATACACAAAAGGAAAATATTATAATTGTCACAAAAAATTAAAATCGAAATTTTTACTTTTCAAATTTTTCTAAGACCCCAAAATACCATTTTTTGGAAATAGTCTATTTATTATTAAAATATTTAGAAGTAATTAATATATATGATATTATTTTAATAGTATATATATATATATATATATATATATATATATATGGAAATAGTATGTATATTATCATAATATGTAATAGTAACATACATATAATATTATTTTATAAAAGTATGCATTTTTTCCGACTTTCAGATCTGAAAGCATGATAATTATGAAAATTATAAAACGAAAAGGCCAGATAATTAAAATTTAGTGAACTCACTTATCATGAAAATGTATGAAATTTGGAACCAAATTCATCAGGGACTTGACCAACTGTACATTTTTACAAATTCGAGCAACTTAGATAAATAAAATTTAGTTCATTATTTCAACCTTTAAAGTGTAAATCAATTTTTGAATCCTATCCGTGAAATTGTTAAGAATTTTTCAGTGTCGACTTTTTTATACATATAAGATCAATAATTCAGAAATCAATGGCTTAAACAAATAAAATTTGAGATGTGAACATGTGACATGATCTATGTAATGCCACATGACATTTTTAATGTCATGAAACATGATTTATGTCAGATTTTGGCAACAATCGTTGGGGAAAAATATTCTAAAATACATATTCTATTTAAGGTTACTAGTGTATTAAATGCCGGTCACTATTCAATAAAAAAATACTTTATACATCGAAATTTTGTTATTGTTGTTCACCGATGCCTGACGTATGCAGGTTTTCTCGTTGTTACTAATGGCATTTACCATGGACAAATCTCGCCGATGGCTGTCAGTAATTTTAAGCCGAGGGTGCGTCCCTTTTTTTAAGTAGAGCCACCTAGGGCCAAAGCACGACTTAGCTACCCCATACATCAAATTCACTTACACAACCCCTTTTTACTGGTGTGGGGAGCACAATTGCATACTTCACCGATAGAATGCAGGAGAACAGCCACACCAGAACCGAGACACTAATCTGGGAGGCCCAGATAACGGGGAAGACACGTTACCCCTGTGCCATGATACCGCCCTAGATTTTCTTTATTATACAATGAAGGACAAAGATTTTGAGGAGAGAAATCAGAATCGAACCTAGAGCTTAAAATTTAATCAATTTTAATTTTTGAGAAAAATTTTTCCTTCTAACCAATAATAAACAACTGCTAACTCACTCTCGGAAATAATTTGGATGAAACATATTCTTAAAGCAAAAATTTATTTAAAAAGTTATTGATTTTCACAAGAATTGAGCACACATTCTTCACTTTCGTCCGAAAATTACATCGCATTTTATCGATTAAGCCATTGACTGTTGATTCCAATTTTCATTACAACCTGCTAAAACTGTAGCGAAAACATTAAAAATGAACTAAATTTAATTGACAAATTAATATTTGAAAAAACTGTATTAACATCGAGTGTCACCCTCTACAAGTTAAAAAAAATAGTCTTAAACTTGACTGGATGAATGAAAAGTATTTTATTAATGATTTTAAGTTTGAACCAGTTATCCAAATATATATAGGGAGAGTGTGAACTAATAGTTGGAATTGAAAAAAATATTTATAAAATATGGCAGTTTTTCCCCCTCCCTCATCCGTCATAGCCAAGAAAAATATGCCTCGCTCGGCGAACGTCAATTCGTTAGCCTGCTGTTAGAACCTTGGGGCTCCCCTCTGAGCCCTGGCATCCCGGGGCTAACAATAAGAAGCTGATTATAAACAGAAATAGGATGGGTGTGTTACACTTTTCAGCTGTGGGCACATCGAAAATCGATCCTCATGAATAACGTATCCGAGGGCGCAACACACACGAAGGAGGAATCTGGAGCACAACTATTGACGCCGGAGGATCGCATCTACACTGCCCACAAGACTTCCCTCTTTTCATTTCTCGGAGAAAAGGGGCCCGCGAGTTACTTCTGCGGTCGTAACATTTACTCCATTTTCGAAAAATATTACGGCTTTTATATCAATGTAACAGATTTGTTTTGTTATTTCGATTTTTTTCATAATCTAATGGAATGAAAACTTCATTTTAGGGAAATTGTAGTTTTATCATTTTGTTTAAAAACTCAAAGAATGCATTATACACTTTGTATCTTCCGATCTTTTTTGGAATAATTTAATTTTAATAGGAAAGATTAATACGAAATCTGCCATGCATATTTCAATGTATCCTGTCAGAACATCATTTCTTGAACGGCCAAGCACCACGTGCTCGTGCAAGTTAAATTATATTTTTTTATTCATTTTAATGGTTTCTTTGAATGAGTCACTTTAGTTGAACGAGTCTCGCATTTATTTTTTTTAAAAATAACACCTTTCCTATCTATTTCATTTCATGTAATCACGTGCCCAAAATGACACTTTTCTAGGTTCTATTTGTTGTAATCATTAGCTTATTTTTTTTTAATCTGAACTTTTGTAAATTTGATGGCAACACGTTATTAAAAGCTGATTTTTTTAAGATGCTCGTGCAGATAATAGACTTTTAATTTTTCGATTACGGATTTTTGTTGAGGCCAGACACAACATTCCCCAAAACAACATCATGCTCTGACATGATAATAAATTTAAAATGTGATAATTTGGCATCTATATTGATTATGGACAGGACGATTAACATATTTTGCTTTTTATTTTAAATACGCAAAGCATCGGACTTGCAATTGAACATTTCTTAACAATAAATCGCACATCCAAAATGGTTCACGAAATGATATGAGACATAATAGTTAGTGCCGGAAAAAGCGTTCAAATGTAAAATATAACATTTAGTAAAAAGAAAGATTCCTTTTTCAATTCCTACTATTAGTTCACCATCTCCCTACATATATTTATATACCTTATTCAAATTTTCAATTGTTAATAAATACTTTTTATTCATCCAATCAAGTTCAAACACATTTTTTTAAACTTGTAGGGGATGACACTCGAAGTTAATACAATTTTTTCAAATACTCATTAATTAATTATATTTAATTATTTTAACACTTTAATTAGAGTTATAGCAGTTTGTAATAAAAATCGGAATCAAATGGCAATATCTCAATTTTTAAAATGCGAGGATTTTAGTATTTTTTTAGGATGAACGCGAGCTCAATTCTTGCGGAAATCAGATTTTTTTTGATAAATTATTTATATCAATTGCAGTTATTTAATAAAAAGTAACTAAAATCAAATTTTTTCTTCGTTGACTTAAGAAGGAATTAAGTTTTTTTTATACTCGTGTTCTTTTTCTCAATTAGATTGGCAACTAAAATCAGAACTCACTTTAAATATATCGTAAATAATTATTAGAAATAATATTTTTTCTATCTCATTAATTTTCAACAAAATGTCGATTTTTGAAATTTCATGACTTCTCCAAATGACACAAAATACTTTATAAAGCTGGCAAATTGTAAATAAGTTTATTCAATTTTGACATGAAAATTGTTTTATCAAAAACATATCAAAAGATATTTAAACTCATTTGCTGATTTTCTTTCAAAAAATTAATTCAAAATTAGAAAGGAATTTTTCCTAAAAAAATAAAAGATTATTTTGCATACATATTTTTAAAAATATCTAATACACATCGTGTTGTCACTTCAAATATATAGAGTATAGAGAATCATTATATGAAATCAAACGAAAACATTGAAAAACGGCATTTACAATTAATTGCAGGCAATTATAAATATGCAGCACGTTTTACAGATAGATATAAAAAATTCAACACATCAATCAACTAGAAAAAGTGTCGTATGGTATCCATGGTAACACATTATTCAAAAAATCTGTAATGACGATGGGTGTGTTATCTTGTAGCAACTATTTTTTTAATTAAAATGCAAGTGATACCAGAATTTACCTAAAACAATGCGATGCCTTCATTTTCATTATGAAAACGTTTATTAATGTATAAACCTATCTGAGATGAAGAATTTTTTAATAGATGCTAAAATGAATATCACATTGATTTCATAAGTGGCTATGTGTATCAAATGCAAAACATATTCTACTTCTATTTCATGCATGAAATTAATAATTTTGAATTTTTTTTCGGAAGATGAAATTAATGTGATTTAATTATCGGTTCTTATTCTAACAAGAAATACGAAAATCGTGAGTAAAACGAATTAAAATAAATTTCTGAGATGATAGTCACACTTGTTCCAATGAACAAAAATTCAAAATGTAAATGTTATCATCTTAAAATAAATAAATTATATCTTCTATAGTAAATTTGAGGTCATCATGTGAGAACATTATTTTAAGTAATTATTTATCTTAATTAATTTAAATCGTTAACCAATTTAAACCGGTTTGAAACAACCACGGGACTTCTTTATCAGTCGCTATTTTTCTTTTAATTTTAATTTTCAATTTTTCTAAATGGCAAACAATGTTTTGGAGCTCGACCGATTTTGAGAGGAAACAACTGCTACAATGTTATATTTCTACGTCAACATTTTAAAAACGCACCTACTGTCAAAGAAGCAAACGTAATAATAAAACTATACTGGTAAAAGTTGGTAAAAATAATTTTTGACCATTAATTTTGGAGACATAAAAACCTCCTAACCAAAACAACATCATGTTTCTTGAATGAAATTAAGAATTACTTTAGTGAATGCACTCGGAATTTCTTTCCTGGTCATTTTATCGTTGCAACTGATGCATCCAAAATTCTCCAGCACATTTCATTTGCTGTTTTTTTCTTCTAAACAAAAATTCATGCTTCGAGTCCATCTTGTCAATTCCATTTTTACTACAGAAACTTTAGTCATTGCTAAAGCATTAGATGCTATCATAGTTCCCGAAAAAGGTTGTTTGATTTTTACAAATACTTACTCAGCTTTCATATCGTTGAAGAATATTTCTCTCCAGTCGCCAAAAATTATCCAACGCTTAGCATCCAAAGTTTAAACTCTAAACAAACTAAATAAAAAAAATCATTACTATGAGTATATGGCCATTCAAATATAATCTATAACGAGTTTGCAGATCGCCTATCCAAAGAAGTTGCAGAAAATACACCTTGGGTTAATTGGGTCTCTCCTGAAGATATAGTTTCGATCCTGAAGAAAGCATCGCATCTGATCACAATGAGTAATTTTGGAAACAGTAAATATATCCTCTCCTTGGGAAACATCCCTAACATTGCAGCACTATCCCCGTGGTCCAAAAACCGGAGGGAAGATGTTGTTTTGTTTAGAATAATCAGCAAAACAATTATAACACCAGGATTGTTGAATCTCTAAAATGAATTCACTTTGTCATGAATGTAACAGCGTTAAAGATATTGAACACATAATTATCTTGTGCAAAAAATATTACAGAGACAAGTTGTGGAAGTTTCTGAAGATAGGTAGATACGATATCTCCTTCAAAAATGATAACTGCAAACAAAAACTATCTGCAAGTTTCTCTTCAAGCATAGAAGCATTTCAATGTCTATGAATTCTATTGGCAGCACTTTGTTGAGGTCTCTTTATGTCTATTTCCTTTATCACCATTCCATCCTGCAAACCACTTATCGTAATTTTGAACCTCATCTTTTCACTGTGACTGTATTATCTTGAAAATGGACTGCATCTCACCAGCGGAACTTCTGTGTAACTGTCAACTGACTGAAGTTTCAATTTGGCTGTTTATGGAGGCGACATTTTTCCTCTCTTCATTCGGGAGCAGAAAATAACAGCATTCGATACTATAAATCCGTGTCTCCTTATTCTTTCAATTTTCAAAATAATGTTCTCACATGGTAATATTGGATGAAAATTGAACCGAAAAAGAGTTTAACTGACATGAAATGAGAAAAAAACTCGTTATTCATTTTCACTAAGAATAAAGAAGATTGTTTATGCGTGTTCGTGTGTGAGTTTGCCTGCCCATTAGCTTGGTTTAACAAATTTTGCACAATTGCAATTTGAGAAGTAAGAATGTGCATATCTGAGAGGGTTTTTTAAAATTTGAATTCATTAAAAATGCAACAAGAGTACGGAATTTTTTACGACAATTTCCAAAAACATTATTAAACTAAACTCATTTTTGCACACTTTAAAATTAAAAAAAAGAAATAGTTTCCAACAATGCATTGCTCTGCTCTGATGAAACTCAAACCTTAATCGTTGCTTATCCAATATTTAACGGTCTGGGTTAAAAACGAAGGAATTGGTTTGATAGCTTTATTGAGCTTAAATGAAGAATTGAAATCGTAAATACATTATTGCAAAAGACAACGTAAAATTAGAGGAAAGTCTGCTCTGACAGTTATGGTTTTAATAGCGTTATAATTTAATGGAATTTGACGCCAGTGAAAAAGTTCCTTTGCATAATATGTAGAATGGATACACGGCTATTGAAGCCAAGTTTGTACTAATCTTATATTTAAAGGAACTTTATAAGGGAAATTAGCATTATTAGTATCAAATTCTCCAACGAGAATAGGCCTAAAGGGGCTTGCATAAGTATAACCTCAGCGTAAAATAAAATTTAGAATATAAATTTAGGGGAATAAAAACGGAGAGATTACTTCACAAATTATACCGGACATTTTGTGAAAATCATGAATATCAAGTTTTGAATAAGCCTAATTTTAACCACATTTAACAATAATCAATAATTTATGAATAATTTTCGACAAAATAGTGAACTTATAATTTTATCAATAAGTGATTCTGTGAATATACATGAATGATGTCTAAATGCAGCTACTAATTATAGTAGGAAATGATGATTTTACGATAATATTTTATTTTTATTCATTCATTTCAATAAAAAGAATAATGAAAATCAAAAAGAGTTCTTTGATAAGATATAGTGATTGAAAAAAAATCAATACATTTTTCATTCACAAAAGCGCAAGTGAAATAATAATTTAGTTTTGAGAGGGCTTTGAATGCAAAATTAAAAAGCTTTCCAGAAAATTATTCATTGATTAAAGTGCCTAATTTTTTTTTAAAAAAGTAGATTTTACAAGAAGATAATGAAACGAAAACAAATCGTTTGTTACAAAGTAATAAGTTTCAGCGTCGTAAATAATAAGTGAGAAAAGATTCTGAAAAAAGAAGAAAATTTATCTCCTTTCTTTTAACCAATAGATTAAATTTAATAGAAAATAAATATTCAGATTGATTAAGATAAAAATTGTAAAAGTTATCGTAATCAAAACTCATCGATAATTTTCGACAGCAAGATGGCATTATAATATTATCCATAAATTATTCAGTGAGAATAGACGAAATAGGTGAGTCTATGCAAAGGGATATTTTAGATTTATAATTAGAAATAAATTAATATATCATTTTCATTAGAATAACAAAATTTAAAGTAAATAATAACTAATAATAAAGAATCATTATAAAACGATAAGAAATGATCAATAAATCGTTTGCTGTAGAATTAATAAATTGACTTAAAATAAATATTAATGCAAAGAATGATTTTGCCATTATCAAACAAATATAATTTAAAAAATATTCTACTTTATATAAGAATAAGTTATTTCATTATAGAAAAATGCACGAAATATTTCCCAAAATTGAACTCAGAAGCATTCAATATTTTTTTAATACTTTTTTACTATTTCCCTGATTTTCAAAGAAAATTTAACATAAAAGAACACATTTTATTAATGAGAAAAGAGGTTGCATTTTTCTTGAAGGATAAATCAACCACGTCCTAAATTAAGCAGCATTCCTTCTGCAAAATAGATATGGCACATATTTTAGTCTACTCTCTTCTCTGAATCAAAAGTTCGATTTCTAAAAAATCTATTTCATAAAAGAGCACGTTTTATTTAATTAATAAGTATCTTTTCTCCAGATTTAAGCCATTCAATAAATGAATGATCACGATCAAGAATAAAATAAAGGTTGCAATTTTAAAGAATAGATCAACTATGACCTAAATTATGCATCATTCTATCTGCAAAATAGATATGACAAATATTTGAGTCTACTCTCCTAAAGCGATTTTCTGAAATGAAAGTTCGATTTCTAAAAAGTCGCTTTTGTACTTTGTTTAAGTGTCTACTTAAACGTTCTAAAGGTAAGTAAAAGAATTTGAAGTGTTCCTCAAATAGAAGATTTCAATAAATCTTCAGTTCCATACTGGACGTTTAGTTTGCAAAATCTTCAATGAATTCTTTCTAAAAAGTTGAAATTTTCTCATTTAATAGATACTGGTATAATCAAGAGTGTCAACTCGATCGATTAAATCGAATGTCAAATCGACAAAAAGTCACGTCTGCTTATGATAATTAAACTACTTTACTGATTCAGGTATTTTATTTCAATTTAAACGAATATTATTTTTCCTTAGTGAACTCTTATCAAAAACACGGAGATTTTCAAACTTTATTTTAAAAAAATACTGTGTTATCTCGTTTATCGAAAATATCGTGAGCTAATTTTAGTTAAAAGTTTGATTTGAAGCTACTCAGCAATTTTTGTTCTAGAAACCGAATTCATGAAAGAAATATATACATTAGAATTTGTATGCTTCTAAATTCTACAATAGATCCAGAACCCGGTAATGCAAATCCTCATTGGCCCGAAATATTTTAAAAGAAATCAGCATAAGTGTCCTTCTCGAAATGTCCTCGCATTGTATTTTTTCTTTTCTCTCCACATAAAAGTGGTGGACTTTGGAGAGGGCCGAGAAGGGAAAGAGCATTAAAAGTTTTACTTTCAACATTATTTAACGTGAGTGTATTCATGTACATTCAACAGTGCATTATAGTACATTAAAGAAAACAGAGTATGCTTTAAAGGCCCTTTTTGCCAATTGCCATTTATGACACAGCACTATAATTTTGGCACAAAAATTACATATCAAATTCCATATATCGAAGTTGCATTTTTGTGCTATCCAGTTTACAAGAACTAAATACCCCCCCCCCGGGTGAAGTACTTCGAAATGAAGATGAGATGCTTCCAACATGGTGGTTGGATTTCGCCAGCCAGGAGGGTACACTAATAGGTGGTGATTAGGCTCTTCCCATCGATGATGGGACGTACTTTCTACGGAAAGGGTTGTGCCGTGGCCGATCATGTCTCTTAGAGCTTCACCACAGTTTCCGCCAGCGTTGCGGTTGCAGCGGTTTGGTCATTCAGTTTTATAGTTTATTCCGTGTGGTTTCGGGCGTGTCGAAGAATCTGGTATGATTTACTGGCTCTAAAGGTTTAATAATTGGTTCAAAGGCAAAGAAAAATACATTTTTAAATGCTCGTTCAAGTATTTTTGCAAGCCCAAAGCATTATTTAATTGACTTTTTCACATGTTATTTTTCTTTCACGAAGATATGATAATAAACTGAAAAAAGGACTCGTTCAAGATTTAAGAAAAAATCTTGAACGAGTCCTTTTTCGAAGAAAAAGAAAGAAAAAGAAAAGTATGAGAAAAAGATTTAATTAACCCTTACTCTTCATTAATACTACTGTCCTTTACAGCACAATAATTTGCCCATTGATACTCAAATTATTTTAAAAGCCTTTCAAATGAAATTGTTCTTTTAATAGTTGAAATGAAATTGATTCAACACGAAGATACTATATTGACCTAAATACTTTTTAACTTTCTAATTTTAATAAATGACTCTGAATATTTCAATTTAAATTTAAATCAAATTATTTTAATTTCTTGAAATAGTTATCGTTTTAGAAATGTTAATCAATAAAATTACTTAAAAAGTACTGAATATATTTTGTTCGATCAACATAAATTTTGCATTAACTCTAATTTATTTACTATTTTTTAAGTAAAAACTAGAATTTTTTTTGTATATAAGATCGAAATTTTTAATTGTTTATGCGATTATCTAATCAAGTTCTTAAATATTGCCGCAAAAAGAAAGACTGCTTTGATTCCCCATGGCTCGATTGGCAGAGCATTGGACTGCAAATCCTTTGGTCCCTGGTTCGATTCCCGGCCAGCGCATTTTATCCAAAGACTGGAATTTTAATTGGAAATTGTCCTTATTATTTCTCTAAAATCTAGATGATTCTAGAACATTCTTTACTATTCGAGCGAGCTGATTCTCGATTCTTCTCCAGATGTATAAAAGCCGAGTTCTTCATTCTGTTCTTCAGCGAGTTGATTGGTGGTAATAAACGCAATTGTTTCTAGCCATCCGTTTCTTTAATTGAGTCTTCACGACAATATCATCTCATTAGCGAAAATTCCATATCTAAATATCTTTTTTTATACTGAAATGCATTGAACAAATTAAAATGTTGATACAAACGATTCACTTATTTTTACGAATTATTAAGACGCATTCAACTTTTATTCAAATCAATGTAGGATACGAATCTAGAAAGAAAAAAAGGAGATTGATCATAGTTTCTTTCCTTTCAAAGTTTGGGTTCAAAAACAAAACAAATACAATTAAATGCAATCATGTTACACTTTGATTACCTACGATTTTAAAAACAACACCACATAAGGTTCGAAAAGGTAATCGGTTACAGTTTTCATTTAGTTAATGTCATTTTTCACCAATGCTGCTTTTGTTTTTGGTTGGAACAAAGTGTAATCGCACCGGCGAGTTTTCGAATGAGGCGTCCTCCCTCATTTTAAGTACTTTTCGGTCCTTATTAGGATTAAGTCTTCGTCCTCCCGAGCCGAAAGTGATGCAAAGAAACGAATGCCGCTGCCGAGATAACATTCCAGCGTAGGGGAAGCAAATATTTAAGACATCATATGAAGACGCTGCTCCCCGTGATAACTGCGAGGGACACTTTTGTCGCGGGGCTTCGGCTAATTGCTCGCATTCGGAATGGCTGTTGTCGCGACTAATTGCCGGCATGTGTCACGTGATTCGTTAAACGGAGGCTGCAGATGAAACGCTCAACGTTAATCGACTCGAAACAGAAACGCAGTTCAACCCTTATCTAAACATGTGAGCTTCATTTCAACTTTAGAAACAGCACATGGAAGATATGCACTTTGTATTAACAAGAAATATGTTTTTAAAATTTTTAGTTTACTTCTACAAGATAAACAAAGAAAATTTTAATTTTAGTTACTTTTTATTAAAAAATTGCAATTAATATAAATAATTTATCAAAAAACCATTGATTTGTTATAAGAATTGAGCTCGCATTCTTCACCTTCACGTGAAAAAAAACTGAAATCGTCGCCTCAGCCTGTTATTTTCAATTTTCATTACAAATTGCTAAAATTTTGTTTAAAGCATTAAAAAGGAATTAAATTTAATTAATGAATTAATATTTGAAATTAGTTTCATCCACTACAA
>JAOUZG010039747.1:522492-534102 GCA_026289955.1 Argiope argentata
TATATATATATATATATATATATATACAGAGAGAGACAGAGAGAACTAAATGTAACATTTGTAAAAAATTGAGCAGAATTTTCGAGGTGCCTTCTATTGGTTCGAAACCAAACTAATCACTTATAAAATATTATATACGTCCTTAATTTTAATGCATTAATATATAATTATAACTGCATTAACACCAAGCGTCATCCGTTACTAGTTTTAAAAAATGTATTTGAACTCGAGTGGATGAATAAAAAGTATTTTATTAACGATTGAAAATTAGAACAAGTTATATAAATATACGTGGAGTGTGAACTAACAGTAAAAATTGAAAAACAAGATTATGAACTGCATTTTCTTTTTATTTTTAGACAGTAAATATGAGGAAACTAAGAATAGCATAACATGAACGTTTGATGTATACTTAACGTTTTGTTTTATACTCTGTTTTTATGAATATTACTCCTCTCTTTCACATAGCTCTGTTAATAAAACAGTGAAACTAGTCTCCCAAAAGTTTTCTTATATCCAGTACACTCCCAAATATACGGTTTGTCACTAACCGCCTTCCGTACTATCCAGCTTAGTTTTTAACAAAACTAAATGAGGAAGGCAAAGTGTTGCACTGGCAGCATTGCTAAACAACAAACTAAATATTCAAAGTTTTGACTCATAATATTGTTAACTTTTTATTTCAGTACAATAATTTATTAGTGAATAAAAGTCCCACCTCATAATTAAGGATGGTAAGTTTCCGGTATGGGGATCTGTTCTCACCACCCTGGTGGGTACACGTAAAAGTTGGAGCATGAATACTTCCACCGATGACGAGACGTACTTCCTACTGGAAGATCTGTACCATGGCCGGTTATGGCCCCAAGAGCTAAACCACTGTTCCCGTCAGTGTTGCTGTTGCAACGGTCCGGTCATTCAGCCTCTTGTTTTAAATCCGTGTGACTTCATGACCGGTCGGAAAGTCTGACACGACTTAATGCCACTGATATTAAAATATATTAATCTTCAAAAATTTTAATTTTTTTTTCTCCCGACCAAGATTTTTTAGCATTTCTATTTTCGCTACAAAAGGGCTCTATGTTTTTTTTCTTCTGCAATCTGCTGAATCATTGTTTTATATGTTGAACTAATGAACTGTGCTTGTTGTTTTACTAAGTAAAAAAATATCAAATCTCAAACCCTCTATCTATTTAAATTTTCATTAATAGTTTCTTAGTATAAAGAATGCATAAAATCCTACAATCGATGAGCATACTTGATTTCCACTTAGCAAATAAACAGCACAAGCCCTAAATCTTTCATGAATATATATAATACACTTAACTAGTGTCTTCTCAAGTGACATCGCTGCCACGTGACAAGCGTAAAGACACAGAGAATGGAATATTCCTATTAACATGGGTTTAACATTATCAAGCAATAAAATCATGGTGAACCGTATAATAGAATCATAAGCTTTATGCGTAGACTGGGATGCTAATAAAGCGAAAAAAACATCTGCTATCATCACAATACATCAAAGAAACAAATTGTATCGCACTCAAAAAGTTAACAAAATTAAAAATAGAGTGCAAATCTAAAAAACACGCCTATTTATATTGTGAAAGCCTAGTGTTGGTCGGAATTTACAATGCATCACGATTTGGCACTAATCGAACTGTTAGCAAAATTGTTTCATATACACGATAAAGGTAATGACTGAATATTTAATAGGAATAATTATACTATCAAGAATATAATAATATGTAATATTAAACCTGATTTAAGTACATTTCAAATTCAAATTAAACGTTCTATATTTAAGTGATCATTTGGAAACTATATAAATGTGTCCAAATTACTCTACTAAGCAATTCTTGAGTACATTTTAATACCGTTAAATAAAGTTTCATGAATGTGTGAGTACATAATAACAAAATTCACCAATAGATGGCGCTATAACATAAATGGTATTTATTTGTATACATTGCAAATGTGGATCATCATTTGTTTCACAAAGCTTGCCTATTAGCATTATTTTCGGGATTTAAAAAAAACGAATTCTGCACAATATTAGTTACTTCTCTGTGCATCATGCCTAAGTTGCAATAAGAAAGGTTACTAGTAAAATCGTTCTAACGGAGCTCCATTGCATATCTAAAAGAATTCCTTTGTATGAAGTGGATACGCAGAGGTTCCCATGTGTTTAAAACAAGATGATGCAGAAATTTGAAATATATGGGCAACTTGGCATTGTTCCAAGTAGAGGATTACTTCCAGCGGCAAAAATGTAGCTACCGCGCTCGTCCAGCCAGAAGTCAGTTTCTAGATATTAGAATAAGTGTTCCAGTTATTCCCAATGCATTGGTAATAGTGTATTCCATCGTATGAAACTCTTAGAACGGTTTTTGAATTTTTATCCCCGCAGAATCAAGCCCCTGGATCCCTTGCAAGACGAGGACTAAGATGTTAGTGAAATTTTTGTTTATCAATTCCTCAATAAATGCTGGTGGGCCTCACTTGGCCATCGAACATTCTGTGAATCGATGATGCCCATTTTTTGCCTCAATGGGCAATATAACCCTCATTGCTGCCAAATTTGGATATATATTAATGCTTTATAGGAGCAATTCCTGGATCTAGTAAAAATGATAGTATGGCATGATTTTAGAGTAAACTTTATCAGCAAAGAGATAATTGCAAATGGAATGGTTCTATCACAGGACAACAATAGATATGCTGAGGTGTTTTGTACTTCTACAGTCTCAAACACAACGTGAATACGATCAGGATATCATTTTCATACAGGATGGCATATTTCCTCGCACTGATCATCCTGTCAAGCATTTGAAAGGATGATCAGAAGTAGGATAATGAGGAAGCATTTGAATGGATTTTTCGGGCACTAAGACAGCATTTGAAAGATACACTAGTGATTAGCCGTCATTTTATGATGGCACCCCCAGATCATCAGAAATCCTCCCCTTGCGACTTTTCCTCATAGTTTCTTGAAGGACGACATCTATCATCGCAGGCTTGCACTTGTACCAGATCTAAAGGACAGCATTCAAGGCCAGTTCCTGATATTACAGCAGACTTGAGCCAGTCATTAAATTGGAAAATATTGTTTTGCTATCACAGAACATTGTTGAAAATGATGGGAGGCATATTGAGCAATTTTTTATTATTATTGAACATTTAGAAATCCCTGTGCACCACTAAGTATCACACGGGTCTCACGGAAGCAGACAACACATTACATAAAGGCATCGCATACAGAACAGCTACTCGCGCATCACATTCACTTGCGCAGCCTCTTTTTACATGGTGGGGGGGCAATTAAAACATATCACAGATGGAAAAGATAAATAACGACCGTGCCCGAAACCAAGACTCGAACCCAGAACGCCCAGATCATGGGGAAGGTTATCGACTATTGAGCAACTTACATGACACTTTTTAAATAATATTTGGCATTTATGAAGCATATTAAATTTTACTTGCATTATAGTAGCATCAATTGGAGAAGTTTTGAGCTAAAACTTTTTATTTTATTTTATTAAGGCAACGCGAATTATTTGAATAACTAAATTTCATCTCATACCAAACAAACTCATTGTAGGGCTCTCTGAAACTGGAAAATTTCTTTGCTAACCATGTATGCGAGAGCGGAGTAGAGTATCAGTTGTTGTTGTTTCTAATGACACTTGTCATAGACAAACTCACTCAGTCAGTCAGCGATTTTAAAATGAGAAAGCATCTCTTGTTTTAAGTAGCGCCAACTAGGGCCAAAAATACGTCTTAGCTACTCACGTCTCACATTCACTTACATAGCAACTTTTTACAAGGGGGCACATTCACACACCTTCCAGATAGAACAACCACGCCTAAACCGGAACGCGAACAAAGACATCCATGGGAAAGACGCGTTACCCCTGAAAAAAGACATCGGCAGAGTATCAGTTAACACCAGAAATTGCTTGGTGTTGACTGATACTCTAAAATCAAAAAGAACTAATGGAATATTATGCAACGTTCTCTCCATCAAGTATACGAAGAAAATTGAAAACGACTCTGTATCTTGAATAAAGAGAGAGAGATTAAACATTCTATTGAAAATTCTTCATATTTTGTATCAGACAAGTTTCACTTCTAAAATATTTAATATTGCAAATAAAAGTTAAGATGTCTGAAACAGTGGGGAAGAGGCGCTACTCCTGAGACAGGAATGAGACCTTCTATGAAACTTGGAAGAACGTAGGAAAAATGTGTATTACCATATTATTTCGACATGTTTTTAGCCAGCTAACCCGAAAATGGAACCTTTTTTTTATACACAAGTATCCGATTCATAAATATTAAAAGATATAAGCATACAAGACTTCAGAGCATGATTTAATACTTTCAAAATATATAAATTATCTTTTTATTTTTCTAAAAATTAAAATTTTATATTTTTAATAAGGTAAATTCATTTTTAAAAAAAGTGTTAGATGCATTTTGTACGATTCACTTCACTGCTCAGTTTTAAATTTCATTTATTTGTCGTGATTTAAATTTTGTATAATCTATTAAATTTTTATTAAAGTTAATTTTAAATGTATCAAATATTACTTCATAAACGAGATATTTGAATAAAGTATTCACATTTTTGTGTAAGAATTATAACAAAAAAGGTAAAAAAGAGAATTTAATTACCAACGTATTGTATTTAATTATCACTATTGTTAAGAGCCTTTAATATTGCTTCCTCGTACAGTTAGTTATATCATTAGAAAGACCGATTTACGATTAATCTTGCTGGATGCTAATCAGGTGCCGCATCAGTGATCTCAAAACTTGGCTACAAACTTGGCGATCCTTTGACGACATGATGATAAATTTATCGACAAAATAGATATTACTGGGAACTTTACAAATTTTAATGATCCGTTCAATAGGAACTGAGATATGCCTGGTTGGCCCAGAAGGCTCTCAGTCCGCTTCTCGGGAATTATAAAAGACGGCAGTCTCAAGCTCCAATGAATCTCAGTTGGAGACGTAAAAAAAATCGAGTCTTCTAGAGGACAACAAAATTCCCAGATTTGTATATAGCCCAATCTATTACTGAACAAAGCTATGTACCGAGTCCTTGTGTTTATTGCGGAAGTAGCATCAATTTGAGTAGAGTAGTGAGTCGATAATTAGATATAGCTAAAGCGAGGAGGCAGTGGGAATTTCAGCCGTTTGGAGATACCATAGAGTGAAACTCCAAGGATCCCCTTTATTGCTAGATTTTGTCTGGCTGTTTTGTGTGGTGTGGTAGATTACTACTTGTGGGCTACTGTTTGTTGTAGTGAGTTGCTGTGTGTACGTGAAAATAAAGCCTGCTGATTGTATTCACGCCATTCTCCCACTACAAGCGAACCCGGTGACTGCACGGGCTTAATAGCAATGGAATCTATAACAATATTGTGACCACTTCTTTTTTTAATTGATATCTCAAAAATGTTACAAATTATAAAGTTGAAATTTGGCATGCGGCAAGTATTTATTTTATATTGTAAACCCGTAACAAATTGCGACCCAATGATATAAAGGTTTATTAAGTTATCATTTCACCATATTATGCAACCATATAAATAAACTCAATGAATTCAAAATATATTTTCTTCTGGCAAGCCTGTTGTATTTTAAATTAAATGAAGATGTTCGAACCTGTTTCTATTCATAGTTCATCTTTCATATCAACGAAAAATTTTAGAAACATATTATACTATTGTGCTTATTCCAGAGAAAGTATTGATTTAAATGTTGCATTAAAATAATAAATTAATTTCAGCGCCGTATTTAATACATTTTTAACTGTGCCAACTAATATTTACTTTTACTTTTGTTGCTATAACAAATTTTTAATTTTAATTTGAAGTTATTTTGATTCGAATAAAAATTCACATTTTCTCTCACTATCGTTAAGGTATTTACTGGAACCTTATTTTAAAGTTATTCACTACAGTCAGATTTATTCATATTCACCTGCTTATTTATGTATTTAATTAATAATATATTTATATTTGAGATATAAGAAATTCATAATCTCAGTAGGATTTCTTAACAAGTGAATATTATGATAATTTGTACTTATAATCTGAAGGTATTATGATAATTTGTGCATTATAATTTAAGAGATTTTGTTTCTTTATATTTATGTAGGCGTGATTAATAGACTGAAAAACGCTCCAATCTTCACAAATCAAAATAAACGCTGAATATTGATATTGGAATAATAATTCTAATCTTGAAAGAAATTTGTTACTTCTAAGGAGTGCCAAATATTATAAACTTGCATGTATTTTGCTCATTTTCTTTCACTTTAAAAAGACATTTATTGAGAAACATTGGTACAATATATATCAAGCAAAATATTTTCCATCAACTTTACAACCTTTTCCCGTTTTCATTCAAAAAAATTTGTAATTAATTGTCATTGAATTGTTTTGGTCCTCCAGGGCGTTCTTTGACCTTGACATCGAAATAACCTCTCTTAAATCGTTGAAGCCAAAACCGTCAATTAGGACATGACGGAACAGCGCCAACATAATTTTCTCGGAATTAAATTTCTTTAAATCAAACAAACAAAAGCGATGAATGTTGAAAATGCAATTTGGACGTTCCGTGATTGGAATCCTTATAATTTGAACAACTAAATAATATTAAATAAATGTTCAAATTAAAAACAATAAAGTAACAGTAATTTGATAAAGTCTAAAGCCATTGCCATTTATATAGATACTTCGCATGTTTAGCAATAAAAGCCGTTCATTAAAATACGTAATTTCTTCAAATTACGAAACTAAACATAAAAAGAGAATGACGATCTACGACCACAAATTTCAAGTCATCGTGTGAGAACATGATAAGTCATTACTTGGCTTAATTCCTTAAAATCCTTAACTAGTCGAAACCGGTTTCAAACAATCATGAGATTTCTTCATCAGTCTCTATCCCCCCTCTCTTTCTATATATATTAACTGATAATTTTTTAAAAAATTTTATTTTTAATTTTTCTAGCTAGCAAACAAGGTTTTGGAGCTCGACCAATTTTGAGATGAAATGACAACTATGATGTCTTAGTTATATATCAACTTTTTAAAAAGCATCTGCTGTCAAAGAAGCATACGTAATAATAATGGAATATTGGTAAAAGCTGGCTAACCTTTTGAAAACGCATCTGCTTTCGAAGAAGTATACGTAATAATAATGCAATACTGGTGAAAGCAGGTTAAAAAATATATATGCTATTATTTACGCCATTTCGAGCTTTAATTATTCGCTGTCTTCAGTTATTCAAAAAACCCAAACGGAAACAGAATAATATTCTGTCAAGATGAAAAAGTATTTGAAAAATATTGAATGAACAGCATTTTATGCGGTTAAACAAAAGTTCTCATGACAAAATAGAACCGGAAACACAGTCTTCGTAGTTTGATAGTTTTTATATTTAAAGAAAAAAGTTCTCAAAGATGATAGTCCTAATCTTCTCAAAGTAATCAATTTTTATTCCTCTTCTTTCTTTCAATCAATAAAATGCATGTTGCTAATCTGATAAACAATTACTCGAGTGAACAGCGTCCGAATCCGGATACTGCAGATCAAGAACTAAGAGTTCAGCACGATGAACGGATTCTAATACGCAAAACGTCACTCTCAGACGAGCGGGCCGTGTTTTTTGAGCGGTGGAACGTCGATTGCAGTGGCGGCACATATAATTTTGATAGCAGTCCTCGAATCGAAACAATCGATGAGACCTCAAATGCCGCGCTTTAAAAAGGACGACTTCCCTCCACCTCCCCCCAACGAGTGGATTCTATTCTTCTTTCTGCACCCTTTTGTATTTTCTTATTTTTCGGCGGTGTCCCCTTCAGTTTCTCGGATAATGAGCTGCCTCTTCTGTTTGCTCGATGCGTGAAGAATTTAACAAGCTCTCCAAATTAATATGGCATTTTCAGTCCTCTGCCCCATCACTCGAGGAGGAGGGATGAAGATGTGCGGGGGAGGACTTTGTTTTACGAGACTCGTAAATATCGATGGGAATCTGGCGGCAGATCGAAATTAGATTCGGTACGAGTTTTGCTTACGTTTCGTTTTTATGTAGCTTTAAAAAAAGGAATGCGAAATTTGAATTTGGCGGGCAGAATTTTCGGAATCGAAAAAGAGAAAGTTACCGGAAAAAGTTGACGAATATAGACTTTCTCCGAAACTGGAATATCATCGTGACTTCGGTTCTTTAAATTATTGGGATTTAAAATAAACAGTCGATATATATTCCTCTTAAATGCAGTGCTAACTTATGGAATCAAAGCGTTACACAGTTTCAGTAAAAGAACGTCTACTTACGTTTGAATACCATCAAATAAATATTTTAACGAAAGAAATATATCTATAACTGTTTAAAAGTAAAAAGAAAAATATGTTGTTATACTCACAACAATATTATTTTTTTTACTCAAGAATAATTTTTATCAAGTCAGAACATGATGTTATTTTGTGAATGAGGTAGACAAAAATCCGTAGGCAAAAAATTGAAATTGTATTATCTGCACGAGCATCTCAGCTTTTAATAACGCGTTGCCATCGCATTCTTCTCGAATGTTTCAGCGATTAATCTCTATCATGCGTTAATAGTAACGAAAAACCGAACTTGGGCTTTAGCTGTGCTGATCTCAAATGATCGAAAAAAAGATTTAACAAGGAACTGCAATTGCAGTCACAACATTTCAGACCAAATTTGATACTTTTAATCTATTACAGATTCGAGATCTTCCGTTTACATGTTTCTGAAAATAAAGACTGACATACGGTCAATTTACACCACAGATATTAAACTATATGAGTCTGCACCACAGATATTAAAACTATATTCTTAATTTTATCCATCTAGCCTCTTTTTCTCACTGTTACCGTGTTAAATTATGTTCAATCAATATGTGATAAACGTACTTCTGCACAGATTTTACTCAAAATTTGATAGAAATTGTCGTTAATTAGGGTTTCGTGATTTTTTTTTAAATCTAATCATTGCAACGTTTTAGAAAAATAATTTTATTCAGAAAATAACTAAAGAAATTAAGCATTTGATTTTTACTACGCGCTCCAACTAGGCAGTGCACGAATGTGTTTCGAAAAGAAAAGAAAGATAGTAGTTCGTTTTTTTAAAACTTCGCCAGTTAATACTCGGATGATGAGTGACGCGGCAATTACGTCACACACAGCCTCTATAGAACCTGTTCCTTACAGATACCTGATATTATTTATATGATTCGTGATAGATATAAATGATTTTTTGATAGAAATCTGAAAATTTAATGAAAAGACCATATATTAAACTTCATCTATTAACTTCAAAGCGTCCTTGGTTTATTTTTTGTAACAAAGGCTGATTTTTTTTCAAAAAAAATTGCTTTTTGATTTCAAAGTGGTCTGAAACTTGATCATTCGTCAAAATCACAATTTTTGACGAATTTTTTGTCGATTGCAATATTTTCCCTATACAATGTACACGGTAAAATGAAAATACCATTGGTTAATTGTTTTTAAAGAAATAGTACTTCAGTTTAATGACCAATTTTCTTAATTGAACCGATATGGTAATATTTTATTGTATTTTTCTGCTTAATAGGGTACTTCTTGAAAAGTTAATCACACTCTCAAGAGAAGTAGCCAGTGAAAACTATATTTTCTAATGTAAAACTAAGAAAATAAAAATCTAGACTTTTGTGAAATTCACGACCTTCACGATTTTATGACGTGAAGAGAAGAGAAAGATAACGTATTTTTTCCGATGTGGATATTTAATAATATTCTTTCCAAAATTCACTTCTACACTCCTTTACCTTATTTAAGATTATTAAATTATTTTTGGAAAAACATGGAAAAATTGTGCAAATATCTAAGAAAGATATCAAAATTTTTTTAGGAAAAAAAGGGAAAAAACTGTGAAAATTGCGCTATTATATTTCTTATTCATAAGATAAAAATTTGTTAAGATTTTAGGTATAAGTTTTCCTTTTCAAAATGTTTCATTCCTTCGGAGTGTTGTAGTTTTATCAGCAATTTGATATCAACTCTATTATTTCGAATTTTTTTCTATTTCGCTAAATCAATCATTCTGAGTACCGCTTTCAACTACTTTTCGAAAAAAATACCATAGGCATTTAAAAAACTATTCATCTCACGAATGCCCAATTTTGATAGTAACAATTTATATCAGTACTCTATCTATAATATAGCCGTGTCTGTCGAAGGTCTATCGCAAAGGCTGTAGTACTCAAAACTCTCCCATTTGATATAAAATTAGACGGGGTGGAGTTGGAAAATGTTTTAGAAACAATTTTTCCTCAAATTCTTTGTTTTATTTAATTTTTTCCGAAATATTTTTATAGAAAATTTTCAATATCTTCTTCAGAGAACTTAATCGCGTTTAGCAATTTTTACATCAATTTAGAAATGAAAATGTATATATATTTTTCTAATATGTCTGTCAAGTTCTTTTAAAAAGGAATTTTTTTAAAAAGAAATATTATGAAATTAAGATTTATTAGAAAAACTCAAATTGTTTCTTAGTTACAACGGAGGTTTATATATTCCCAAAATATATAAACGTAAACAAATTTTAAAATTATTTTTAAAAATTTTAATATGGTATTTAATAAAACTTAATCGAATTTTTAATGCTCCTATCTTTTGACTTAGGTTTAAAATTATTTCACAAAAGCAATTATGCGCCATTTTAAGAAACAAAAATTAAAATTGAATGGCTACAATTTTATTTACGTGTTCCTTTAACTAAAATTAATTTGGTAAAATTTTATTAATTTTTTTCAAATTGATTTTAAACACAATTTATAATATCGCTTTTTAGTAATTTAATGATAATCAAACCAATTTTATTGCTTCAAGAAATCTTTCACCCATATTTTGTCCCATGATGGGGAGGGGGCACCTCGTTATTGAGGATGGGAAGTTTCTGGCCCTGTGGCTGGTTTTTTTTCATTCCAAAAGAAATGGTGGAGATCTCGTTCAATTACAGGACGTACTTCCTAAGAGGAGGCTTTGTACCTCGGACGGTAATGGCCCTTAGGACTCAACCACAGTTCCTGCCAATGGTGCTGTTGAGGTTTTTATATTTTTTCGTGTGCCTTCCGGCGGGCGCAGTAGATAGTTTGTGGTCCACTCATATACTTTTATACTATTCATAAACATATGATTAAAAAATTGATTTAATTGGACACTAACAAATTTAACTTTCCCTTTTATTACTATCCCCACAAGGGGCACCTCAAAATGAGGATGAGATGCATCCGACAAGGTAGTTAAATCTCGACTCCCGAATCGATTATGGAACGTACTTCCCACGGGGAGGGTTGTACCGAAGCCGGTGATAGTCCTTAGGACTCAACCACAGTTCCCACCTGTGCTGTTGTTCCAGTTCATGGTTTATTCCGCCTGCCCTCGGGAGGGAGGGGTATCGGAGAGTCTGGAATGACTTCACTTTTATTTCAAATGCTTGCATTCTCTCTGTTAAATTAAACCAAAAAGTTATCATTATGTAATTGAGGCAGACGATCAACCCTGAAACAGAATCAGAAT
>JAOUZG010039747.1:534502-579603 GCA_026289955.1 Argiope argentata
GGGAGAGAAAGAAAGAACCGAGGAGGACTCCTCCGGGGCTTAGCACACGACTCGTACCCCTCGCGCGTCGAAAGACTGCGAAACCTTTCCTTATCATATCGGCATTTAATTCCCGTTTTGGCGCCGTTCCAACCCGTAGCGAATATCAGTATCATCAAAAGACTGCGCCAAAAAACTGCTTTAAATTTAAAGCCCGGTATCGGATATTGGCGACTCAAATCACAAAGAGGACTCGGTTCGGTGGGATCTGCTATTCTAAGAGGACATTATTATCAAATTCCTCATTTCTCCGAGCTCGGGAAAGAATTTTAAAATTTTGAATTCCAAGAAAATTCCCTTTTCGCTTGAAAGCAGTGTTTTCATAAGATCTGGCAAAAGTGGTATGTGAATGGATGCTTGATGAACAGGTTTCGCAAAAGAATGTGACAGTTTAATTAGCCATCATATGTATTGATCACGACAGCAATCATATCGAGTTACTACATTTTTATTTTAGCTGCCTTTGACAATCAACTTTTTAGTAAGAATACTAAATAATACTCATAAATCCTTAATATGGAAGGCATTTAAAAAACGTTAATTGAAATGACTGAAAAATATCGATTGAAATGAATCAGCACATTGAAAATTTAAAACGTATACATGTTAAGAAATAAAAGAAGAAAATTAGGAAATCTTAATTCGAAGTTAGAGAAAGAATGAGATTTGGATGATGAGTTTGAATTCCTTCATAACATTTAAAAATAAAAGCATTATTGTAGACTGTTTAATAAATTGAATAAAAAATTATTATTAAAAGAGAAAAAAATGAGAGGAAATGAAACTGAAATATGGTAATTTTTTTAGTCTTTAGATAATACAAAGTCTGTTTTTGTAAGAAGATTTCCATAGGCAAGTTAAACGATTAACCATCAGGCAGAAGTTACTTTTGAATACTTCAAAAGTCGAATCTATACTATTTCAAATTAACTCTTTATTTTGAAGAATCTTTCTCAATTTATTTTATATCTTCTTTCCTCTGACAAAAAAAAAGCTTTCAAAAGATACGACGAGCTTTTTCTAGAAAATTTCTAGCATTTTTCTGCACCATTAATTATCTAAAAATGCTCATTTCAATGCAGTAAAAACAACGTTCAATGAAAGAGTAAGAAAATTGTATGGTTAATTGCTTACATTTGATTGTTGCCACTCGGTAATAAATAATAACATCGATTTCTGCACGATATACGTTAGCATTATAAATAGGTATTGATTGCTCTATTTTTTAAAAATTTCAACATTAATCGTTATTTCAATAATTATTTTATGATTTTCACAAACAGATAAATTTGGGGAAAAAAGTATTTACATTCAGTCAGCTACAACCTATCTGGTAAAACAAAGCATAGCAGAAACAGTATAACAGAAAATATTTGTTCCATTGTGACAAGAATTAACTATTGTCCTCTCTTTCAGTACATGCGCAATCTAATTTCCGCGCATTCGCGACTCACCGAAACCTTATAATTAACTAAGTGTAAACCCACTTTTAAACAGATTCGTATAAAAGTTTTATTCTGTGCTTTTACAAATACTCGCAAGTAGTACAAACACCAAAAACATTTAAAAAATAAGTTCTGTATATGGAAAAGTATTAATTGAAATTACTTTTGCCCACATAAAGGCAAAATGTTTTGAAGCCTGAAAAAAAATTTTACAAAAGTTACATCAGAAAAGTTGCAGATCAACATCGATCAGTATTTTTCAAAAGCAAAATTTATAAATAAAATACATTCAAGTCTTGTGAATTACCATATTCAACTGAAAGGCAAGGGGGAGATCTTCAGAAAACAGTCACAAGACGGAGAGAATTAGCATCATCATTTATTTTCCCCGTAAAGTTACTTTTCGAAACGAATGATTTGCGAAACTATTCAATAATCGTATTTTCTATTGAAAAGGCAAAGGAAGTTAAGGAAATTCAGCTGATAAACTCCTCATGTGCATCAAAAGTTTTCGAGAAATTTAAAATTTCAATTTTAAAAAAAATTTGGAATCATAGCATGATTTTGGAATTTTGTATTACATTTCTCAATAAAAACTACAAAAATTTAGTTAAAAGAAATTTTTACTAATTTCAGACTAAATAGAATCTGATGATTTTAAAGATTAATGTTAATTTTTCCAAATTAACTTTATTCATTTTTTTAAATAATACATATTTTCAATAGGTAATGTCTATAAAAACTTTCTGCTTTTTCAGCAATAAAAAAAGAGATCAAGAAAAATGAGAAAAAAATTAAGTCAATTCCTACATAGTTCAATAAAAAAATATTTTAGTTACTTTTTATTAAATAATTACAATTAATATAAATAATTTATCATAAAAGGATTGATTTTCGCAAGAATTGAACTCGCATTCTTCACCTCCAAGTGAAAAATAATGAAATACTCGCATTTTACCGATTGAAACTGCCTGCTGTTCCTTGCTGGCTTAAGCACGTGCAAGGGGATCATTTTAATTGACGAATTCAAAAAAGAATCACTTTTTATAGTCGTCGGAATGCATTGTTTTCTTAACTTTTAAAAGTTAGTTCTATAATGTTATATTCTTCTTCCGACCGCAAACCATGCAATGGATTCCAAAATTCAATTGGTGGATAGATTGTTACATTTATAATGTGAACGTGAATAATTCCTCAATAACAACCCTTTACTAATATTTTAACAAAATATTGCAATTAGATAAACGTGTAATTGAAATAGAACAAAATTAATTGCACAAAATATTTCAATTAGACAAAAATTTAATTGAAATATAATAAAAATAATTGCACAAGATATTTCAATTATTATATTTAATTCATTTATTATCAATCTCAATACAAAAATCTGCATAACCTTTTCAGTTTACCGAGTCCTCAAATAACATAATTCTAATTCCACAGTTTCTAAAATTGAAAATTCTGAAACACTCACTCAAAAAATAATACTGAAAATCCAAATGGCAACAAATTCATGCAGCAAACGATTTTTCTCGTTCCGCTTTCTTTTTTATTATTTTGTATACAATTTTCCTAAAGATTAAACGAAACGGTAAAAGTTGTAACTCTTACATCGTATTTTTCTTCTCTTTTTGCCCCCGCTCGAAACCACTTTATTGGAATGTACGAAGATAAATGCGGGCGCCAAGACCACTAAAAGAACGACACGAGAAGTAAATTATGTTCTGGGCTCGCAGTTACAATTCAATCACGTCACAATGGCGAGGAAGCGAAAAGGTAGCCTTGTTCCGTCCTCGTCTGGCCATTATTAATATAGGGGGCTTTTCAATTTTCGCGGCCGTGGCGTTTCACTTTTATGGTTGGAATGATTAGGGTTTATGCGTCCTTTTTATGATTATTCACGGATTTTGAAGAGATAAAAGAGATACTTTAAAAGGATAATTGATAGACATTTTGGGGGCGGACGAGAGGGGAGAAGTACTAAATTGTATTATGCGGAATTGAATTTGTGTTTTGCGAAAAGGTTTAGGGATCAGAGATAACTCGAAAACATGAAGAATGTATTCTGTTGGAGGTGGAAATTTATGCCTTTATTGATCGATTCGAACAGGTCCGTTACAGAATATTCCTTTTACAATGTCACATAACAAAAAATATGCCCATATAATAAAAAATTGACTCATAAGACACGCATAAATAATATAAATATTCAAATGCACACAATTAAAAAAGATACTCTAAATGTATACGAACAAAATAAAATTCAAAATTAAATAAAATCGACGATCGCACATTTCAAGTTATCACGTGAGAAAATTATTATTTTTACATATTTATCTGTTTTAATTAATTTAATCCATTAAACAGTTTGAACCGGGATTTTTTTTTTTTTTTTATATATAACCTTGAAGTTTTCATCTTTCCGAAATTTCCTCTAATTACCACAGACACTGATATCGTTATAATTGAATTTATGATTCATTTGATTTTGCATTGCTGGGGGGAAAAACAGAAAATATCAATAAAGAAAAGTGGAGAAATACAGGTAACGAAGGAGAGCATAAGTAACATTTCGGAACACGAGAAAATATTAACATAGAAAAAAAATCAAGGAAAAGGAATTTTTGGCTATGTGGAGTAATTCCAGATTGTATCTACACACGTACGCGTAGCCATATATAACTAAAAGTGATAAGATAAATATTTAGAGAATATCTTTGCTTTGAGCTCTCTCAATAGTGAACTACTCAGTGTAGAAGCTTCAAAGTTGGTGAACATGCTATTCAAGATATGGGAAAATAGATTATGCCGAAAAAAATTAATTCAATAAATATCAATAGACGGCGCTGCACAACAACAAAAAATGCGCTGAAAAAGCTCTAAATAGACATTTACAGCAAATTTTAGTCGAACGTATTAAACATACAATCACAGGGGCCTAATCGATGCAAGGGAAACTGCTCAAATGGTTCTTTTCTTCCAGATTGAAAAATCTGCATTCTGTGGACAGCTTATCCAACTGTGGATTGTAATTAGTTGATTAAGATACTTCTCACATGCAGAAATATGCCATCTTTCAAATCCGCCAAAATTTCCAGACCAACTCGATAAACAGGATTATTTAAACATCTACTGGCTTCCTGGCACAGAGGTAGCACTTCTTCCTCGTGATATGGGTGCCCCGGGTTCGAGAACCGATTAGGGCTTGGTTGTTCCTCTGTGCTGTATCTGTGAGGTTTGTGAATGTGCCCCGCTGTGAAAAGAGGCCGTGCAATAGAATGTGCTGAGTGTGTAGCTAAGAAGTACTCTTGGCCTTAGTTGGCACTGCTTCAAAAACAAGAGACATTCATTCAGATTAAAATCACTGACGGCCATCAGCATATTTGTCTATGGCAAGTACCATTAGTAATGACGACAATGACAATGACTTAAGTATTCCCAAAGCCAAAAATTGCAGGTATTTAGATGTGTAGAAAGAGGTGGTTAGTTTGCCGGCAACACGCGATTAATTACTCAATCGTTAGTAAAATGTTGCCGAAAAAACTGTTATACGCTGTTTTTATTGTGTGGTGGTGCTTCATCTTTCTGAAAGGTTATGGAATCCAGACATTGGCGCTGTTGTATTTCGGATATAGTAAAATTTTCGTGTATGTTTTTGTACCTCCTGGTCGTTTGCATAAGTTCTCGAGTCGACAAAGCTCTTGAAGTGCAACAGCAGCATTTCCTTTGGTTTCATAAAACTTCACAAACAAAAGCTCAAAGCCACCGCTGTATAAGAATGACATTTTACCAACTTTATCTTTTTTATGCCTCGAACAGTAGCAGCAATCTAAGTTACGAAAAAAAATATTTAAGCATAAATTACAAATTTCAAATGCATAATTGCCTTAAAATTAGATATGTGAATAGAAGTATATTGTAAAGAAATCGTCACCTAATCTCCTTTGGGAAGAGACACATGTTCGAACATTGCTACTTCAAGCCAGCGGTGAGACTATTTACCTTTTGTTGCGCATTATGTTTCTCCCTTTTTAGTGTCGCCCTTTGGACTTGAATGGAGACAAATAATGGAACACACATGCTGGTGACCCACTGAAGTAGCAAACCGTGTCGAAATACCACATGGGACTATTTCTTCTATGAATCACCCAAGCTGGGATAAAGTTCCAATGATGAACAGCATATGCGTTTTACGACAGATTGAAGAAGAAGTGCTGAAAACTCCAGATGCGACTATTGGTGCATTGTGAAGGTTCTGTAAAGGGGTGGATGTTTCAAGAATATTCCCACGACATGACGGCGCGCCATTAGGATTATTCCTGAAGAATGCTTGGACAATCGGCATCTCCAGCGCGCCAATGCGAGCCTGAGAGGTGGAGTTTCACCACTGTTAAAATGGACGGTCGAGAAGCTGAGTAAAGAGACGGGACCAATCTGATCAGGCTAGAGACTGGACGAGAGCGGATACGACAACGAGACAAGCTGTGAGCAGTACTGAAGTTGAAGAGATACCATGTGATCTCAAGTTTGTTGTAAAGATCTACAGGAAGTAGTCCGTAGATCTCTGGAGCTACACGCAGTAGCCGGATACGCAGACAGCCTGTGAATTCTCGGCATAGAGGCCGAACTGACAATCCAGTTGTAAATATTTCTCAGCATTTAACCTAGAGGACGTGTTTTTGTTTTTGTTAGTGTATAAAGCTGTAAATAAAACCTTTGTGTTTAATACGCTACCATTTTATTTGATCCACCAGGATCAAGTCATCACATTATGAGCACTGAGGAGAAAAGAAATCGAAACTCGGAACTCTGAGTAGGAAAAACGTCGATATATGTTATTGTCCATAATATAAGAGAAAGAGAGAGACCGAGAGAAAAAGAAGTAGCCATAACAGAAAAAAAGTAAAAGTGAAATTAAATTATATCATTAAAGAAACCTTGAATTTTCATTTATAAATATCTTAATTCTTGTAGTATTTAAAATTACTATTAAATTATAATCAAATCAAAAATAAATAGTTAAAAGATCCTTCTTTGACATTCTTCTGTAAATGTTTGAAAACTGGGATATGGATAACATTTATCTTATTTGCATTTAAGTAGCAAGAACTTCGATGTGATCTTCCAAGAAACTTGAATTCCTAAAGTTCATAATTAAGGTATCATATTTCAAATAGCATTTAATCTTTGTATTATCTTAATTTTGCGAAAACTAATTAAGATAAGTCACGATGGATAACTGCCTGTGTAATGTTTTCAGGGAACATCTAGGATATTAATACCGAGGGACCCCAGCTAACTGAATTGTTCCCCGAACGTGACTAAATCATTGAAAGTTGCATCTCTCCTCTCGAGTGATGTTTTCATCCGCCTAAAACATCCACACTGCACATTCCGTGTTAATGCACACAGTTGTTGCCTCCCCCACCCCCCTCTTCCCAGTCTGACCTTCTGCCGAACGTGCTCGGATGGATGGCCCATCTGGAAGTGAAGCGCCGCTAACTGTGCGAGTGAGCATCGACATTCCTATTGATTTTGCGCCACCCCACCATTCGGAAGGAGATTCACTTTCTTTCCCCTTCCCGCACCCCCTCTGCGCAAGAAAGCACTCTTTTCCCCCGAAATTGAAATCGTGTTCGGACACTGGGAGATGTCGCGTGTTTGTGTCACTGCCATTACTCGCGTCAATTTGTGACGGCGGAGAGTGACAGAAGTGTCATTAAGAAAAGTCCGATGCGTGTTTTTGTGTGTCAGTAAATTAGTGGATTCGTGTTTGAAGTGTGTCAGCATTTGAATAATGCATTTCGAAGACCTACAATAACGATGTGTTTCATTTTTCTGGTCGTTATTAGAACGGATTTTTTTAAAACGCACACACACACAATTTAAATGGAACGATCACTGCACATAAGCCGACACACACAAAAAGTTTTGTGGAAGAATGTGTGTGTGTGTGTGTGTGTGTGTGTGTGTGTGTGTGTGTGTGTGTGTGTTAAGCAATTTGAATGAAAAACAAATGCGTTTTCTAAAAAATTTAATTTTTCCGAGGACGATTACTAAAATAAAATTAAGAATATTTGACTGAAATTCTGAAAACTATTTGTTTATAATACAGTCTAAGAAAATAACCAAAATATAAGTGCAACGATAAATAGAAGTAAAATCACGTGGGTTTTTTTTTTCTTGACATGTGAAAAAAATGACGAAAATTCAGTAAAAATTTATGGTAATTTGCACAGTTTTGAGTTATTTATAAAACTTTCCTTTAATTCCAAATCATCATTTTCCATCATTGTTTATACATTGTACATACAAACGGAAAAATATACTCTTTTGACCATTTTTTTTAAAAAGAAAAGATTAAATTTTCTCAAACATTTACAAATATAATCAGACTACAAAATATTTTATAATGACATTTTAAGTTTTTGCATAAATTTTATTGAAACTTGAAAAAATGTATGCTAAAATATTATTTTAAAGACAGGCAAGTATGCTCTGGAATTCACACCAATACTTTAAACTTATTTCTTTCTTGGCACACAAATTTTGAAAATGAATCAGAAAATAATCTTTAATTTTTAATTATGGAAAATAATTTATCAATATGTAGCGAAATTTTCTTAAATCAATGTAATTTTTTTCAGAGTTTTTTTCCCCTCATAGATGCAGAAAATTTGAAAGGAGATCCAGTCATAGTTTTCGGATCCACAATATCTACTTGTAACAAAAAAAAAAAAAAAAACTGATTATTTCCATCATCTCCAACAGATATAAAAAAAGAAGAGTTATTTTATTCATTTTTATGTATTTACTTGCATTTAATAATACGAAATCTTTTCGCTAAATAAACTTTCTTCTATTATTTAAATCGAATATTAATTTCACCAATATATCCCAAAAAACGCAAGATGCTGTGATGAGAATAACACTGCTGTTTGAAGAATAGTTGAATTCATGTTAATTCTATCAATCGTTTTGATTTTCATTTAAAAATAGTGTAAGCTAAAGAGATTTGGCATTACACGGCAGCATTGAAAAGAAACAATCGACACTCCATATACGAGTGATTAGCATACTGCTCTAATAATCTGGAGATCATGAGCTCGGATCCCACTAGCTACCATTAGATTTAAGTTTTATGTAGATATTTATTTAATTTCTTAGTTTATGTTCTTCCTAATTTCGTGTTCTAAAAGATTATGCACATTTCTTTAGTTTACCAAATAAGTGCTCTGAAATTTTTCTTACAGTTTCCAGAAAAGTTTTCTGCAACTTTTCCTGCTCATATAAAAGCCGAAGAGCTCACAATCACGGTGTTCTGAGCTTGTATTTGTACTTCGCTCTTTGAGTTGAGTTAATTAATTGGTTTAGTATTACTTCCTGTGTGTCACTGAGTTCTACGCTAAAGTACGTAGATGAAAGTATGATTCATATTAAAACTAAGTTTCTTTTCTTAAACATCAACTTATATAGTATATGAAATAAAGGTTCTTAATTGGAGGCGTCTATCATTAATGTTTTTCAAGGAGACTCAATAGATTCGTAGTACTTTTTAGAGACTTTAAACATGGATGGATAACACAAATCTTTTTCCAAGGAGGAACTTTCCTTGTTATTCTTATATTGCAGCTCCATCCAAATTTTGTGTAGTATCTTTTTTCGCCACAATACCCGAACCATCATACTGCACTTACCAAGTGTAACCGAACAATCACAAAGCGTTTACAAAAATAACCGAGAAGTCACACTATGGCTGCAAAGATAATCTGGAAACCACATTGTGCTTGAAAGAATAACTGAACAATCACTTCCTTGAAGCAGGGAATTTAACAGAACCAGAAAGAATTTCAGCTAAAACATTCTAAACATATTTTTACATTCAATTCCTACAACGAAGAAAACTAATTTTGTGTGTGTATACTTCACGCAAATTACGAAAAATCAGGCATTTTAATTGGGGTGCAAATTATTGCTGAACTTCTGAAAGACAGTTTTTTTAGAAAATCGTTTCTTGTTTTGTATCAATTCGTTTCCAAAATCTATGAAACAACTCTAAATTTATATTTAGCAAATCGATCAACAATAGGAAAATTTCAGGAATATTTGTATTTAATCGATCTTGTGAAAAATGAATAATAAAACTAGCAAGATTTCTTTTTTTGAAAATCTCTGGGGAAAAATAAAACAACTAATTAAAAATTATTTATCAAACAGGGAATGAAAAACTTGATAAGTAAGATAATTTCCAACGTAAAGAGAATAAAATTAGAGGAAATATGATCCTTTACATTAAAATATCATAGTCTTATAATGTTTTAGAATTGATTTGTTAACCGTTATATGAATTTAAAACTTTTATATTTAATCACAGTAATGATAACGTTGCTATGAATCCACTATATTGTTCTACGTTAACCCTTTACTCTATTATTAATAATACGAGTCATTTCAAAAAATGTATTAATGATCGTTATCATCGTAAAATATCAAAATAAATTAGAGAAATTCTTGGAAAAAATCATTACTGTGTTAAAACGAACCAAACAGTACAACCTGCAAATGTTTTGAATATATTTCTGGACCGAAGGAAATCATTTTTAAAAATAATGATTTCACCAGAATTTGTTTTAAATAGAATTTCCTTTGCAATGTTTAGCATTAAAAGAGAATACTTCTTAAAAAAATATTTAATTCTTAATCATTTTCTCTTTGGAAATGTTTCAACGATAGTGAAGAAATTTTCTAAGACCTTTCATCTTTTTTTTCCCATTAAAGCTTTCTGAAAATTGTTTCCTTCTCTGCTACCAAATTTCAGAGACGCTCAACTATCGTTTAGCGCAAAGAAAACTCTTGATAAAACAATATATCGGAAATAATCACACTTGGCTGATTTTATAAAACAAGCCGCTGACCCTAAACTCGTCTATCTTACAAAATTATAACCTTCTTAGAGGAAGAACGAAGTATAATTTGGCAGTTGAGGCAGCTCCGCGGAAAAACGAATCTAAAACTGAGCGATTTAATTGCAAGAGGATGGAAGCATTTATGTCTATAACGCAAGTCGATGTCTCACAGAGGAGGATCAAGAAAAATGTAGGATGAAATTCTTCAGTTACTTTCTAAGTGAAGTAAATTATGAAACGGTGTCCGTTTGCACCATCTTGGCACGGCGCCATTTTTTGGCGAGCTTGGCTAGTCCATCGCTATATCGGAAAAAAATTGAAGTAAAAACGAAGAAGAAACCCTTTTTTTCCTTATGCACAAACAGCATTTCTTTGGAACATTTCCAAGACTAAACTCACCTCAAAATCCACATTCCACCAAAGGGCAAAAACAAAACAAGTTGTTCCCCGATCCCACCCAGGCCAAAAGCCGCAGATACCTTTTAGTAAATGAAATATATTTTCTTTGCTGGCCATTTTCTCTCGGGTTTTGCCCGACAAGTTAAGAACTGGACGTCTTTCGAAACGCAAACTCGACTCTTCGTGTCTGGACTGGTCAGCGGAAGAGATTAGACACTGACCAGAATTTAAATTGTCACAAAAGAAAAGATTAGAGCAAAAAATATGAAGAAAGAAGAAGATCGGTAAAGGATTCAGGTTACTGTCTATAGAGTATGAATTTTAATGCTTCCTTTTTTTTGTGAAGCCTTCTTTGATAATTATAGATTTCAAAGATGATATAAAATTTCTGATCTAATCATAGTTCAAAAAATTATCACAAAAGAAAATATAGAACAAAAAATATGAAGAAGAATTAAGATAGGTGAAGGATTCAGATTTCTGTCTATAGAATATGAATTTTAATGCTTCCCTTTTTCATAAAACCTTAAATGATAATTATAAAACTCCATTATGATGTAAAATTTCTGATCTAGTCTAAGTTTAAAAGTTGTCAAATTTAAATTGTATCTGCTTATTACTGAATGACATTATCTTTAACAAAATGGTAAAATTTTCTAATGTGGTGATATTTATAGGGTGAATATTATTTGAAAATTGCATGAATGAGGTAGCTAAAATGTAAAACCGCTTTCCAACAGAAGACTGTTCCGTTCGTCCTAAAGGTATTTAATTCAACAAGCAATAGCTTTTTAGAACGTACGAATTAGGAAATTAGTTTTAAAAACAATTATTAGATTAAGTCAATTCTTACTTAGATCAACAAAGAAATTTTTTTTCAGTTACTTTTTATTAAAGAAATACAATTAATATAAATAATTCATCAAAAAATTATTCATTTTCAAAATAATTGAAATCCGATTCTTCACCTTCAAGAGAAAAATATCGAAATCTTGGATTTTACCGATTGAGATTTCATTACAAACTGCTAAAACTCTCTTTAAAGTATTTTAAAAAATTTGAATTCAATTAAGGAATTATTAATTGTATTAACGTCAAGTGTCAACCACTACAAGTTTAAAAAAATGTATTTGAACTCGAGTGGAGGAATAAAAAGTGTTTTATGAACTATTGAAAATTTGAACAAGAAATATAAATACATATAGGAGTAGTGTGAACCGATAGTAGGAATTGAAAAATAGAACGGAAAAACGAAGACGGTAACGCCTACCAATGAAAAAACATTGAAACACAAAGAAATCTGGGCGTTTTAGAGACGAGAAAATCACAATTTTAGTTACAATTACAATTGCCATTATTTAAGAATCCATATCTCTGTGACGATCCAATATTAAAATTGCGAATTTTAAATCGATGCCAATTTGTGGTTTGTGAGAATATATGCACCTAAGTTATTGAAAAAATTGACCTTTAAATTACTGCTTAAATAAAAACCTTATCAATTTTCGAAAGCTATTTCCTATTAAGCCTCTTGTTAGACATTAATGCTCATTTCCCCTTCTTAGCCCCCTTCTATCGATAAATAGAATCTGTTGTTACGTAAACTGTCAAAGCTGCGTATGCGTTCTATACTAGATGATTGCATCATATCATCTTTCGTAATTGAGACTTACATCGAAGCTGATTTTAACTTTTCCTCGAGTTCTTTTTAATTAACTTACTATAATATCTTCGTGTATGTGTTGTAATATAACTAAATGCTTTTGATACTTAGCAATATTTGCTGCATTACTCTCCAACACACGCATTATTTATGAAATAATTGTTGTTGTTTTTGTTGTTCTCGTGTTTCACTTTTCAATGAAAGAAGGGGTGCAATAGCTTCTGAGGGTATGGATCCTTTACCTCAGATAGTAGCCCGACAATTACTCACCTGATAGTAGAAGTCTGATTTCTATCTTATACACATGACAAATCTTTTTTACGGGGCGGACCTCATTCATGCATTTCCTTCATTCGTCCAATGATAGTAATTGAGATTTAGAGCAGAGAACGAACATCTCTGACCCAGTACTCACAGTGGTATTACTCTCGACTTGTAGAACTTTGAGACCACGACATATTTAACGTGCGCCAGCCACCATATATACAAGGAGAGTCTTCGACTGGCAGGTTTGAACTCCCAATCCAAGGGATGCGAATCCAAAGCCCTACCAGCTAGATTATCCTAGACCTTTATGAAATAATTAAAAACATATTTTGCTTCTATATACCTAAATATCAGTTTTATGAAGCATTTTGAATGATTTCATATCATACATATGTGATCTCACATGATTTACAATAAATTTTTGTGACATCGTAGCATAAAATAAAGACGTCTGATTTCTTTGAAGTATGATGCTTTCTATTTCTTCTTAAAAATTAGCTCTCTGAATGTACAACTATTGCTTTGCAATTAATTACATTGATCAAGAGGATAGTTACTGAATTTAAGAATAAAGCAATGGATATATCAATTCTTAATTCGAAATCAAATATCTCGTGAAAAATCTAAAATTGAATGATGTGTTTGATGACTTTGAGATATCTGTTTATTCGAATTACGAACAGAACATGAAGGGTCATTTCATCATTTCCAAGTCAAACAGTTGTGAAAAACAGAGTAATATGTCATTGAAAATCCAATATCGTCACGCTCAAACATAAAATAAATTCATTTCGGCAGAATTGGCCATACAAATGGAGAGTTATCACGCAAGTTTCAACTTCACGTTGAGCTTCCTATTTACAACGGAGAGATCTAAGAATTTCGTCCATCTTTTCCCAGTAATTCCGATTCAGGATTTTAAAGCAAATTTCTGTCAGCAAACCAAAAGACAAAAGTATACATACATAATCTTATTTTTAAACTTATATTGCATGAATTTGCCGACCGAGGACATTTTTCAATTTTTTTAAAAAAATTTATTTAACAACAATAAAATTAACAAAGAAACAAACATAATTGCGAATTTCATTATATAACTTGAATGTAAACTTTGATGAATGAATTGGATTGAAAAGCATTGACCTACTAACATCTTTCAATAACATTTTACCAGTACCTTTAAGGATACTAAATAATGTAAATTCAATTCGTCAAATTTCAATACGTTGCTAAATTTGATTATTAAAAATTAATTTGTTATTTTAAAAAGTTAATATTGTAGGAAATCATTCATAATTTTTTTTAAAAAAATAATTAGTACCTACAGATGGGTGACAAAATAATACGAACACCTATGGAAGAAGAGAAAAGCTTTATTAATAGCGGGTAAAACCTTCCTTTGACTGTATTACAGACTGCATGCAACGCGGGAGGGACGCATAGAGGGCATGAACAACGTGTATTGGGATGTGACGCCATTCTTCGTGTAGAGCGGTCTCTAATGCCGAAATCATAGATGATGGGGGGAATCGAGCACGGAGTTTTGACTTCAGATATCCCCACAAATGTTCACTAATGTTCAAATCAGGTGGCTGAGGGGGCCAAGCAAGATTACCTACTTCCCCTCCCCTCATGCTCTGCAAAACATTCTTGCACGATTTTAGCTGTGTGGATAGGAGCGTTGTCGACTTGATATAATGGACATTCTCCAAGAAATACAGTCTGGACAAAAGGACGAACCTGATCTCCCAGTAGTGGGCAGCTGTAACCTTCCCATTAAGAGTAACACGTGGATAAACACCACGCCAAGATATCGCACCCCATACCATAAGGGAGCCACCTCCGTGATTCACCGTTGACAAGATGCATTTAGGAGCAAAGGCTTCTTTGGACGTTCTCCACACATAAACGCGTACGGTGGTCTGAAAAAGGGTTAACGAGGTTTCATCAAACCAGATGACTTTCTGCCATTGTTTTGGGTCCAGTGTCTGTGTGTTTTACGCCATTGTCGTCGCTGTAAAGCGTGACGTGCTGTTACTAACGGTTTGCGATTTGCAACTCTTCCATACATGTTCGAAGCATGGAGTTCCCTTTGGACGGTTCTTGTTGAAATAGGGTTCTGAAGATGACTATTCATCTCAGGATAACGAATGCTTGCGCTTTCGGGTCACTATGCGGGTTAAGACTCTTTTATCCCTCTCGGTAAGCTTTCTTCCCCCCCCCCTGTTGTGCTTGGCCGACGCCACATTCCCGAATGTCGTGTATGCTGTCATAACGGCTGATACAGTTGTTCTTCTTGCACGTCCCAAATAATTGGTTGTTTCCATCACCGAGCAACCAGCGCACCGCATTCTAACAATCATGCATTTTTCGAACTCTGACTGGTCCGTTGTAGCGTCAGCCTTATAAGCTAGATAATATCCTTCGAGCTGAAGGGTCCCTTTTGCTCGAACGGTATATCGCTCGGCTACTGGCTCAAACGTCGCAGGTTCGTACCGCGACCTTCACTTGCTACATCCGTCATTACTGCTTTTTTTTTTCAGAACTTGCGATAGACGCATGCAACATCTATAGTACCTGTTGAACGGCTGATACCTTACCTTTCAAATCCGCTAGGTGATGGACTGCAGTGCAAAATGACATGCGCGTTGCACGCCTTTGAAATGGGAGATGCCTTTTCCATGGGTGTTCGTATTATTTTGTCACCCACCTGCAAGTTCCCGATATTTCCCATAGTCACTATTCGCTTAAGTATTTTTCTTCCCTCCATCCAGTTATTACTTCACCAAAAACTGAAAAGATTCGTGTAAGGTTTGGCATCGATGGGATTCTCTTTGAAGATCCATGGTTGGTTTGTTGTCTCTTTCTTGTAATTTTTTTTTTGAATTTTTTATATATATTTTTTTAATTTCTTTTTTCCCCTCTTTTTTCCATCTTGTGCTCCTTCAACTGGTTAAATAACTTAGTGTTATAATAACAGCGCACAAGATGGTGTTATGGTATGCGATTTCAACTATAGCTTCTTGTCAAATCTTGGTTTCTATAGGTCGAAAGAAAGGCGTTCAAAACACATTTTCCCATGGGTGAATCAGTTGTTAAATTCACTCCAAAGATCTTCATTTCATAAATACTGTTTGCTAATATTGTTCAAGGCATTGAATTTGTAGTATTATCCATTCTCCAACACTTTACTTGGCTAAAGACTTTATAGGAGATAATACGAGAAAGTTTTGGAAAGACTACTCACGCGGGTTCTCTCAAAACTTTTACCTATACTTTAAATTATAAAAATTTGATTTTCCGAGAAATAACTGTTATCCTCTTCCAGATTTAAACACGTTTGGCAACAGGAAACATTCTACATAAATGATTATACCGTCCTTACTAAATATCAAAAAGAGAAAAAACAATATAGAGATATAGCAAGTTATTCAGCTGTTGTTAAGATATACAAAGCTCTCTGACCCGCCCTTAGGCACACAAATAACACCATAAAATTGAATGATCGGGCCGCCGCAATAGCAACACAGACGGAAACTGTGGTTGAATCTTAAAAGCCATCACCGGTCACGGTACAACCCTCCCGTAGAGAGCACCCTGGAGGCACACTAATAGGTAGGGATTAGTCTTCGATGAAAGGAGACTAATCCTCACCTATCAGTGCGTCCTCCATGATGGCAAGATCCAACCAACATGTCGGAAACATCTCGTTCTCATTTCGAGATACCTCCTCTGGGGCAATCAGCTATTCATAAGAAAATATAGAGATGAGCACAATTTTCTCTCTTATTTCATCCCATGGCTACGATTACAGCTTAATGATAAGTGAGTTAAAAGCATCAACTTTTGATTGGATATCTTATTATCCCGCTAAAATCTATGAATCAAAATAAATTTCAAAACAATTTATGTGTTTCATAGGATTTCATCAAATGCTATCCTTTGGGATTGTGTGAAGTGTAAAATTTTTGTATCATTCTATAAAAGATTGAGAAAAAAAAAGAAAAAAAAGAGACAAAGTCATAAAAGAAATTGTTTCAATGAAATTTGAGACGTATTTTTTAAAAAAATTTCCAATTCGCACTTTTAAAAAAAATCCATTTACAATAACGTTTGTGATGAAAAAAATTTTAAAAAGTTATTTTTTAAACAGTTTGAACAAACTATCAAAGAGAAATGGGTATTGTGTTGAAAACAGTTTCACTTAACAAGTTCTTTCGATGATTTTAAGCATGTGTGCAATTTTTATTACTGATAATTAATATAAAATATTAATATAATAATTAAAATATAAAATATTAATAAAAAATATTATTATTAATATTATTATTAATTCATAAAATTATCATAACGCAGGTTTTTGTTTTCAGTTTTTAAAACTTAAGAATGTTGGTACAATAAATGTAAATCATCAGTAAAACTTGCGGATTTATTTTATATATGATTGTAATTAATGCTTTTAATTATCGTTTGAAACTAATATTGTAGTAGTATTTGATTTATTTTGTAAAACTGAAAAATATTTCTAATTTTTGATGCAGTTTATAATATATTCTATTAACTGTATAGTCTTATACAAGATCAAAAATTCTTAATTTTTTATCCTGAACCTCTTGATAAATATTTTTATTTCGGAACACCCCTTACTGTTAAATCTCCACAGTTCCTTTAGCCACCTCTCCTTGCAAAAAGGGTATGTTAATAAAATTAAGAGCTAGAGTTGGCTTAAGAGTCGAACGGTTTGGATAAACTTAATGATTTATTGGATTTATTTTTTTTCTAAGGGGGAAAGGGGGAAGGGTAAAAATAAATTTTTGTTTTATTTTTTAAAAATATTTTTGATGGTGCTGATAATTATTCATAGTAATAATCCTTTATTCTTGCTTACTTTTAATCCCATTTTAAATAAAATTTCAGGAACAGTAAGTTTTGACAAGATTAAAGGTTTTTTCTAAGAACCTTTTAAACAAAAAGCACAAAATAAAAAAAGATAAAAACAGAAAATCTCAGTAAAACATTTTTTTCTTCTAATTCTTGGATGACAGAGGTATGCACTATAACTGACAGTGGGAGGGACTTATGATTATAAAGTATCAACTAGATATAATCGACATCAAAATTTTTTTTATTTCGTTAGGTTTTTGAATTTACATAGTTTTCATTCATTGCTAGAGCTTGGAAAACGAATTTCTAATTTTATATTAAGGTTTATAATCCTTCATTTCCTTTATTGAGATCACTATTGTATATTTCTAGTAGTTTTATGTATCCAAAAAAACAAAGTAGCTCCAAGCCAAACTCGGGCATCAAAGAAAAGATACTAATACAATCAAAACTATAATATAATTATAGTATAATTAAAAAAATATTATATAAATTATAATATAATTAAAAAATTATAATATAAATTATAATATAATTAAAAAATTATAATATAATTAAATGAATATTTGTTGCAATTATGAAAACAAATAACATTTTAAATTAATTCAGTTTAACAGAAATTATGGTAGGAAACAAAACAAAATAAAAAATAATGCACAAGCCAAACTTGGACGAATAAGTAGATTTTGAAAACTAGTAAATATTTCAAATGAATTCTTATTCTGTATGAAAGTTCTTGTTTTTTATACCACTTTAGGACGTTTAAGCATAGATTGAACCAATAATTTTTCACAAAAATTAGGTTTTATATTTTTTATTCATGAAACAATACTCTTTTCAGTTCATCTTTAGAAGAAAAAGTATCTTCTAAGACCTTTTTCTTAAGATATTCCAATAAATTTTCGATGGAATTTATATGGGGAGAGTTTGGGATGGCGTGCCCCTAAAGAGAGGACAGTTAAGAAACCAAGAACATACTCGATCATCTTTATGTTTCGGATAATAATCCTGATAAAATTTCCAGTTGTTGCGCATAGTTATAGCACACATGGATGCAAACTTTTTCTTAAAAAATGCCAAGGTGAATATTCTGGTCTATTCTCCCTTCAATAAAAAGCAGGATGCCTGAGTCAGTAGCTGAAAAAGAGCCCCAGGCCCTTATAGATCCACCACCATGCTTCACAGTTGCTTTCTAACTCTTTGTTCGAAATTTCACGTTCAATTTTTTTCCAAACGTAAAACTTGCTTTCGCCAGTAAATAAGATATTTTTTTCAAAAAAAAATATTTGTTTGTTCTTTCCTTACAAATTTAAGTCCTTATTTTTCGTAGTTAGTTCTTAGTCAGATTACACTTACTTATGAAAGGCTTTTATCTGACTTTACTTCCATTGAGATCTGCATCATGGAACACATTTCTTATTGTTGAGGGCTTAATGATTTTTCTAATTTTTTCAGCAATAATAGCTATCTTCGGTGCATTAAGGTACAAATTTGCTTTTATTTTTCTGATTAAACATCGCTTATCTACTTCTTGGGAAATCTTATTTTGAGGTTGTTTTAGGCTTATTTTCCAACTCATTATTGATTTTTCAAGCATTTTATGACGTTATGAGCCATTGAATGATTTCTGTAGGCAATTTCTGATATTTCTGGCTTAGATTTTAAATTCTCAGTATGCTTAATAACAACCTTCTTTCACTCATTGCTCATTTGGAGCCGTTGCCTTGATAATTAAATTTAATTAATATTTACTTGCCCTGTAAATGAAAATAATCCAAATGAGAAATTCCTTTGAAGTAATTGTAACGTTATTTATAAAGGAGATAGTATTTTTTATATACCATTGTTATTATTTAATTCCTACTACTAGTTCACACTCTCCCTATATATATATTGATATATCTTGCTCAAATTTTCAATCGTTCGTTGAATACTTTGTATTTATCCACTAGAGTTCAAATACATTTTAAAAAATCTGTAATGGATAAAATTTGATGTTAATACAGTCAATTCAAATATTAATTCATTCATTTTTCATTAATTAATTAAAAACTAATTCACGCCTTTATAGTAGTTTTTTATAATTGATGTTATTGCTAAGTTTGGATAGACCTGTTGGTATGGCGTTGGATTCGTATCTATTCTGCTGCGAGTTCGAACCTGGGCATAAAATTCTTCATGTCGAGAGTAATACTACTGGGGGTACTGAGTCAAAGGTGACTGTTATTCGGGTGCTCAGGAGTACCCCAAAAGTTAAAGCACCCTACTTCTGTTGTAAAGCGGAACACGAGAACAAAAATTGTAATTGTTTAATAAAAAGTCACAAAAATAAAGTTTTTCCTAATATCCAAAGAAGGAATTGATTTTAAAAAATAGTTTTTTATTATTTGTTTGTTATTTAATTGGGAGATATCCGAATTTGTCTTTTCATAAATTTTACATTTATGTCTAAATTCTTATTTATAAGTTGTAGGTATTGAATTGGCGCTATTTTGGTTTTGTTTTCAGCTGTACAAGAAATCCAATGTTAAAAAACCTTTTCTCGTTTCTTATAATTCATTTTAATTAAAATATTTTGACAAGACAAGTTTTTTTCATGTGGTGTCCAAGTTTAACTTGCAGTGACTTTACGTACCACAAGTCGAAAAGTTATGAAAAAGCAAAACAACACAATTTAATAACGCTTTTTTTATTATTTTTGCTGGTTGGTATTATTATAATTATTATTTTGCTACTCTCTTGATTTAAAAAATTCACAAACTAGAATAACCAGTACGGGGAACAGAAAATAAGCGACAGATGCAGTAGTAAAGGAGAGAAAATAGAATTTAAATGCCATTAGATTAGCCTAATCTCAATCGCTAAAAGAAACGCAAATTTCGTGCTCCCCGACTAATGTTGCCTTTTTTTCCCTTCCTCCTGCAACCGCAGCAAAATCTAATGTAAATACTTATTGATTTCCCATTAAGGTCCAGAAAACGAAGGCAAGTGGAAACTATGGACGCAGTTTCTTTTTATATTCCGGATGAATCTTTTCAGAGACTACTTCCGCTGGACATTTTATGTTATGAAATGTCTTTCCGAGGCCCCAAAAATAAGATTTTTATCGTAGTCGAATTTGCTTTGCAAATGATGTTTAAATCTTATCAAATTTGTCTGTCCATCATATTTCTTTCCAACTATGTCTGTGGTCTTATGGAATACTTGGAATTTTATAAGGCTCCGACAGAGAATAAAAGTTTTGACAAAACACGAGATGAATCGATCGCCAAGTGCTCACAATTTTAGCTGTTTTTAAGATTTTTTTACCATATTAAAAGCTTTATTGTTGTTTTATTGAAAAAAAACTAGATACACTTTTGGTTTTCAAAAATACAACCAGGTATATAGTAAAGAAATATTTGATGATAATTTAATTTGATTTAATATTAGTTATTTAATTTAAAGTACAGCAAAAATGTAAAAAATTATTAAGTTATTATTTTTTCTTAATCGCGTCTACAATAATATCTGAGTCTGAAAAATACAATCAATTTCATCTGCACTTGAAAAATATCTATTAAGACATGTTTATCCATCGATATCTGGCAATTTTTCTTCTATTTTATTGAGAATATTATGTATAATTATTTTATTTAAAAAAAGAAAGTTGCATCAAATAATATTATTTTAAATCAATGTAACTAGGCATTTTTGTTAATTCTTAAATTTTTCATTATTTTGAAAACGCTCTGAAAATTTTTGTAGTTTCAAAGCTATATACTTTTTTAAATTACAGAATTTTGTTACTGTTCAATATATATTTCACTTCAGCAGATTTCTGATAAAAATGTTTCAAGCGAAGAGTGATATTTAAACATTAACGACAATAGTGAGAATATGGTTTATATCTTATTAATGTTATAACAAAAAATTAGTATTCGCTTTTTTATGTAAATGCTAATTGTGCTTTCTTTGACAATAAGCATATAATAACAAAAAATTTATGACAATCAAGGACAAAAAATATTTTAGAATAAATTTTTTGACATTTCAATTTAAGAATCGATACTTGATGTTATCATTTTTTAACAATTAGAAAGCTTTTTTATTTTACCGATTTGATAATAATTTGCTTGATTATTTTATTTAAATAATTCAATAATCAGTTAGTTCATTTGCTGATTTATCGCATGCACTAGAAAGAGGACATTTTGTTTTAAAATAATTTTAACGAAAAGTAAATTTTAAAATTATCAATATTTTCCCTCTCTGTCTCTCATATTTATTTATGTATAAATATATGCTTCACATTCTAAAAACACTCACTTTAACACTTTGACAATGATTTTTTTTTAATTTTCTTTTCTTTTTCTGTTTAAATAAAGACAATAGATTCTGAATAGCAAAAAATTGTAGAAATTTTTCCCAAATGTTTTTTAAGGCAGAGGCTAGAAAGTTGAATTATGAAATTTTTTTTAAAAAAACATCCAAATCTCAAAAATGAGAAGAAGTATTTTGTTAAAAGATAAAACTATCATTATATTAACGTAATTTTTGAAATCGGTAGAGGGATATTACAGACAAAATTTGAGATATTTTCCCCTTTAGTTTTACATATTAATATCTATATTATACGTAATAATTTTGAAATATATTTTCATTTATATTAATCCTTTACTTCGATATATTTTGTCAACTTCATAAAAATTAGAGAAAAATGTTACATGTAAATATAATTAGTACCACTGAAAAACATATTTCAATTCCTACTATTAATTCACACTCTCCCTATATATATATCTTGTTCAAATTTTCAATCGCTAATAAAATACGTTTCATTCATCTACTCAAGTTCAAGTACATTTTTTTAACCTTTTAGTGGATGACACTCGATGTTAGTACATTTTTCTCAAATATTAATTAATTTATTAAATTAAATTAATTTTTTATACGTTAAATAGAGTTTTAGCAGTTTGTTATGAAAGTTGAAACCAACCGGCAGTAACTCAATCGGTAAATTGCGAGGATTTCTATAATTTTTAAGTGAAGGCGAAGAATGCTAGTTTAATCCTTGTGAAAATAAATCATTTTTTGATAAATTATGTATATTAATTACAATTATTTAATAAAAAATATTAAAATAAAATTTTCTTTGTTGACCTAAATAGAAATTGACTTACATTTTTTATATTATTGGTTTTTCAAAGGGTTATAAAAAATGATTTTTGCTACAATAAGATCCGAAGTCGTCGAGAATTAATTTGGGAGTTTTTGGTCTCTTAGCCTGTCCTATGAAATGTTTCAAACGATTTTTGATTCATGAATGTCACGCCAAGAGATTTTACAAATATGACTCATGCTATGAAAAATATAACAATTAATAATTATAACAACAGGGCCATAGAAATTTAAGCTGTCAAATGCTACTCGTTAATCGAGATTTTTACTTAAAAACATCGTCAGTTATAGATTAAAATAATGTCATAATTGAAATAACAAAAGCAAAATCAGTTTTGTTTTTACAATATCGCAATGATATCCCTATAAAATAGGTTCCTTGTTCATATACAAATGTCTTCAATAAATTAAAATGTTGATATATTATTTTTGGCGATATATTATTTGTGATATCGCCAAAACACAGTTAAGAAAGGGTGTTCTTGTTGGAAAGCACGCCATCGATCAGTCCCCGGTCTGCGAAGCCCTTTCCATTTCTGTGGAGGATCGATCCTCCTTACAGCTTCTTAAAGCACTCGCGGGAAGATTTACTAAACATCGATAAACTGCTTAACTATACACTCCAGTTATAGGGACGGACGTTTTTTAAGGCGAAATCGTAGCAATTATTCAACCTCCCGTTGTAAAGTCGAATCAATGCAGGCAGGCATGACTGCTAAGGGCGAGCATTATTAGTTCGAGAAAAAAAGTAACTTTAAATCTGAATGTTTGGTTTTTAATTAATGCTTGATTTTAATGACTTGTGTTTTTTAATGACTGACATTGGAGAGGCCACGAATGACATAAAATTAATCGATAAGGAAATATCATAAAAAGGATTTGTTTTAAAAACCGAGTCGGGAATTTTAAATGGTGTACAGAGATATAGCACGATCAATAGTTACCAAATGTATTGTACAGATTTAATTTTGAAATCCATTATGCAGTGAATAAAAGGAAATCAGCAAGAGTGATTTCCACTAGCTTTCACACTCTCTAATATTTTCTTATAATCTAACAGCATGCTCTCTAATGAACTTGTCACACTGATTCAGCTTAGTTTAGTCAGCACATGTAGAATCTAATTTCTGCGCATGCGTGACTCCATGGAGTCTTATAACTAGCTGAGAGTAAACCCATTTTTAAACATAATCAAACTTTTATGCTGTGCTTTTACAAATATATGCAAGTAATATAAAGAAATAAACAAACAAGAATTTTTTAATATGTCCTGTATACGGAAAAGTATTATTTGAATTTCCTATTGACCTCATAAAGACAAATAAACTTTTGGAAACCCTTAAAGTAATTTTACATAAATGACATCCGAAAAGCTTCAGATCAACATCGATTAGTATTTTTCTAAAGTGAAATATACACAAGGCTTGTGAATAAGTTAATATATTCAGCTGAAATGCAAGATATAGTTTAATTATATTAACGTCGTGTTATGATTACTAGGGCAATTTTGAGAAGGACCTCATTCATTTTGAACTGCGATCAAAAGGCGAGAACGACACCTGAGCTGATATTCCCTCTCCGCACCACGCAGACATCAGCGGGAGAACTTTTGACCCTGAAGGTTTTAACGTCCACCAGACCCTCACACACGTTGTTTCTTTGGTGTAATCGGGTTTCGAACCTCAAGCCTTCTAGTTCTGAAGCTGAGACCTTACAAACAGATCACCATGGTCCTTATTAAACCGAAGAATGTCTTGCAGGACATTGAAATTCAATAGTATATTAATTTCTCGCTTAAATTTTGCATTTTTACTGCATTTTCATGAAAAACCTGGACAACTGTTTTGACAGTTAATTCAAGGCACGCGGTTACTACTGTCCAAAAATCGAATCTGTGCTTCAGATATATTTTTCTCAATCGATTGAACAAAAATTAGGCACAAAACAACACTTCTGTTTACAGAATATCACCCCAAATTTGATATATTTAAGTCATAGCGTTTTTTAATTATCTCACTTGCATGCTTCTAAACGTACAGATCAGTAAACAATCGATCTTGTTGCTGATTGTGCATCTAACTTTGATAAATGTTCGCACTATAAATATAAATGTGGGTGACAAATCTTAACGATCCAGCCCTCTTCGTTTTGTAGTTATCGTAATTAGATTCGTTATTAAATTCAAACAATCGATCAGAGAAACTTACTTTGGCAAAATTGTGCTTAAATTTGACAGTAATCTGCAAATTTGGCGTAAAGACCTTATACAAATTTAAACCATCCTGATCAAAGTGTTTTTGAGTTATCTTTGACACAGACAGATGAACATTTTCCGAACTCAGTCTGATGTGATATGAGGAAATTCATCAAAATCTCGAATCTCGAATATTTTTTTGGCGATTTCTGTATTTTCTGTATGTTACGCATATGAGAAAGTAGAAAAAACATAATATCGCAGTATATAGTAAGACACGATTCAGTCAAATGACGTACATTGTTAAATTTGTCATGAGACTATGCTCCTAATGAAATAGTCAACAATCCTTTGCCTTGTTTGGTGTCGTTTAAAAGGTTAAAACAGTTTTGATGCCACAACTAAGAAAACAAAGTTAAATTTTTGTTCATTATTTCCGAAAAAAAATTTAATATCAAAAGCTGAATTTATTATCATGTATTTATTATCTTATATACCAATTTTATTATCGTATAGTAAAATTATTCTTTGAAAAATAATAAAAACCACAAATTTTTCCTTCGGATGAAATAATACAGTGGATTTCTGCAAAATATATTCAACTAAAAATAATAAATTGTTTAAATCCGTTTGACAAACTAAGTGCAATGAAAACTTCATCTTTTTCATTTGAAGTATGCATAACAAATTACAGGAATTCTAAGAAAAAATTTCCAAAAAATAATAAAATTCAAATAAATTCGAATTACAAATTAAATATAATAAAACTTTTATTTTAAGGGTATTCAAGTAGTTTAACATTAAAGAATTTAAGAAAATCCACATAAAGTTATCACATTAACGGAAAAAGAATATCTCTGAAAACTTAATAAGTGCAGCGAAAAAAAAGAATATCACTAAACTTATTTATTAAACTGGTGAAAAATAAAATCTTGATACAAAGAAGAAATTACGTCAAACCAGTAAACTTAACAAGACATAATCTCTTACGATGAACGCAGAACATTATTATACTTTCGAATAGCTTATTTAAATTAATTGTGTTAACGTCCCATAGGAAAGTCACATTAGAGATGTTTTGGGACGGACGTCGTAATTCTGACCTCCGGTCAAGGACACCTCCTGAGCTACTAATCTCTCTCCAAACTTCCGTATTAAAAAAATGAGTTTCAAAAGTCAAGAATCCTATGTATGCTGAGAAGAGAACGTAATGAATGACTTCACGTTAAAAGGATTTCTCAATAGCTGCTGTGATGGTTACTTTGCAGAGTTCAAGCATAGAATCGTGTATGCATTCCATTATACAAGAGTCAGAGTTAGTTTCATCTACTATACACATTTACTATATTTTTCATTAAGAATAGCAAAGTTCTAAGTGGAATTAGAGTGACAATAGATCCTTCCCCCAATCATATGTCATACATATTTAAAAGGTGTACATCTGTCAATCAGGTAGTCACGATAATGTCATCCTCATACTGAGAGTGCTCTGACTGTAATTCTGATATGGGGATTGCCACTTTGATATCCTTTATGATCTTACAATATTCCTCTCATAGATATTATAACATAAGTCTTCAGAGATCTCAAGAAGCATTAAGAGGGGTCGAGAAGATCCTTTAAGAGGTTCTGCAAGGATTTAAAATCCTTCTACAAACCTTAATAAACAGAGCTGACATATTATGTCACTATATGTGAGATCTCAGGAAACCTCCTGTTAAGGAAACCTGTTCAATGGATAATCTCTAATGAGAGAAATAAATAGCTATGGTTTCTAAGCACAACTGGATACTTTACAGGCTTCTAATTGGCATGTTTACGGTTCTAGAGAAAGAGTCTTTAATGATGTCTGGGAGTAGTAAGAAGTAAAGATGTCACAGTAAAATCTATAATGGAAACTTCAGGTCAAGTGACCACTCTTAATTTACAGAACTTTTGATAGTTGAAATTAATTTCATGGACATATAATACCAATTGAAATCCTTCGACAAACTATTATATCCTTAGCTGGTACACAATGACAAAGTCTGTAAATAAACAAAAAAGCCTTTGGATTCTCGAACAGCACCCATCTGTGAGTACAGTTAGGCTCTGTGCTGACTTTCCAAAAGCACATTCAAGGATTAGTGTAATAGGCTTTGATTCTGCCTGTAAGTAGTAAATAGACCACAGCAAAATCTAGAATGGAGACTTCAGGTCAAGAAATTATTCTTAACTTTCAGAACTTCTGACAATTGAAAGTTCCATACATGTATGCTACGATTTGAAAACCTTGTCTTGAGATTGTCCATTATGCGAAAATCTACAAGTGCTCCTCTCTCATGAGGCTCAATAGATTTAATTTAATCTCTCCTGGGATTCAACTTGTATCATCAATAGATAATCCCTAACGGTGAGACAGAAACAGCTCTCGCTTGTGAGCACAATTGGGTTTTGTGCTGCTCAGCTCAGAGCGTTCATTGTTCTAGCGAGAATGACTTTGATGCTACCTTGGGTGAAGTAAGCTACAATAAAATCTATGATGGAAATTTCATGTCAAGAAACAGATTTTAATTTACAGAACTTCTGATAGCCAAAATTAATTCCATAGATATAGGCTGCCATTTCAAACCCTCCAACAGACCATTATGTACTGATCTGGCGCATTTTGGCAGCGTTTGTAAGAGGTCAACAAACCGTTTTAAAGGATATTGAATTTATATAATCCAATTCTCTAACGAAGAGACAGAAACCAACTGTAGCCCCAATTAAGTTTTGTATTGGCTTCGAATGGTTGAGCGAACATGGGTTTTGATGTTGTCTGTGAATAGTAAGTGATAAACATGCTGCAGTAGAATATAGAATGGAATTTTCAGATCAAGATACTACTTTTAGCTTGCAGAACTTCTGACAGTTGAACGTTCCGCAGATATAGGCTGCCGTTTAAAATCCTTCAATAAAATATTGAATGAGATGGGCCACTATGTCGACCTCTGTAAGTACTCAGATAGTCTTTCGTGTAACTCAGTTCCTATCGTCAAAGGTTTAATACTTAGTAGTGATATAGATACAGTTCTCGACTGTGAACACAATAACTGTATTGACTTAAAGTGGTCAAGCGAGATGTTCTTTGATTATTTCTGGGTGCAAGTGATAACTTGCTACAGTAAGTTATAGAGTGAAGTCTTCAAAAAAAGATGCTCTTAGCTTGAAAAGCTTGTGACATCTAAAATTGCTTCTATAGGTATATTTTAAATTGCTTTAACTGCCTTCAAATTCCAACAATTTATTATTTTTTCATTGATTATATCCAATGTTCTTGAATGATATCATTCTCTAAACATCACTGTAAACTCATTTCTGCCAGTACAGGTATTTCAATTCATTATTTGTGAGATACGAAATACTTTTTATCCCTCCATTCGAGCTCAAATACATTTTTTAAAACTTGTAGTGGATGACACTTGATATAATACAGTTTTTTTCAAATATTAATTCATTATTTTAAACTTAATTACATTTTTAATTCTTTCAGTAGAGTTTTAGTCGTTGGTAATGATATCTAAAGTCGACAGGCAGTAGCTCAATCAGCGAAATGCGAGGATTTCGAGGAGGACTGAAGGTGAAGAATGCGCGTTCCATTCTTGCAGAAATCAATCATTTTTTGATAAATTATTTATATTAATTATAATTGTTTAGTAAAAAGTAACTAAAATGAAATTTTTTTTTTGTTGACCAAAGTTGGAATTAACTAAAAAAATTATATTATTTGTTTCCAAGTAGTCTCGCCTACTTTTGGTTGATATTTGTTTATCTTAGAAATTACGTCTTCATATGGTCAATTTCATCGCACATTCATCTCCGCTTAGCGCAGTCATGCAGGTAACTGCAACTTTAATCAGTACTTAAGACACTTTAGAGGCAATATTATATTCTTCACGTATTCGGTCCTTCAAATAATTCTTTTCTGACACTGATATTCTGTTTTCTACTAAATAATATTTTAGTTGATTTTTTAATGGGTATACCACTTTTAAAACTCTTTGTTGGAATACGGAGTCAATGTTATTTTATTGTGACCATATTTCATTTTTGCTATATGGTCCTATACAGTTTGAAATTAAAATTGGTTTCAGAAGGCTTTTATGTAAATTATTTATTTGGTACAAGTATCTTTAACCGAACATTTTTATGCAAAGAATTGTTTGTTTTACATAATTTAGAATTTTATAGTATTTTGTTCGATGTTTCAGAATTTTGAAAGGCTTAAAAATCTTTATAAACTTATAATTTTTTTCATTCAAGACAGCATAATTTTAACGTTCGTCAAAATTGAAAACAATTCCTATTCGTATTACTTCAAATACGAATAGGAATTGTTTTCGGGAATAGGGATGTTTATAGTTTTGGATTGTTCGTAAATTATTATCTACAATTTTCATACTAAATAAAACAATGAAGTTGATTCGATTAGAAAGAGTCAATTTGATGAGTCATTTTTGTATTAATCCATCGAGATTTTATTAGAAATTTAAAAAGCATCAAAAATGGAAGAATGGAATTTCCTAATTTCCTGTTAAATATTTATTGCATTCGACTGACTTTACAAATTCACAAAAAATGCAAATTTTATAATGTTTTTATTTTTTCGAAATATAACATAAATATTTCAGTGATCCATTTTTACATAACTAATTGTAAATTTTAATCTACTGTAAATTACATTTTACGAAATTAAATGACAAATTTAATTATAACAGCGTCTATTTCCATTTTGATGTATTAAATATCTTTATTTATAATCCATTTATTCCTTAAAATAGAAAATATGGTTTAGAACAATATTTTCTATTTTAGATAGAAAATATTGAAGAAAATATTGTTAGAAAATATTGTTATAAAATATATAGAAAATATTGTTAGAAATATTGTTTTGAAGTTCGAAAATTTATTTATCAATAAAAAGAGCAAAAATCAATAGGCTAAAAATTACTTTACAATTTGGAATGCTCGTCAGCTACTTTTGTGAATAAATCTAAGAAAAAGAAGGAGAATAATTATCGAAATTATTTATCAGGATAATTTGAACAATAATGATTTATTAGGAGAACAAAGTATTTTTCATTAATAAAAATTCTAGCATTTCTTATATAATTTATAAATAACTTAAATCTTCTCGATTTCATGAATTGATGTATTTGACGAACTCTGAAAGGATATTTTTAGAAATGGCACGAATTGTTTTCTTTTTACCGATATGTTTTAACAAATTTAGTTGCATTTTCAATATCCTTTTATTTTATAACCACAAATGCTTATATTTATTTCTTATAAGAATAAATGGTCATTTGAGATGAAATTTTTGAAAGAAGCCTAACACTATTTCAATAACAATGTTTATCAAGATGCATCCTATATGTCATTAAATATTCCTATTATTATTTCATATATTATTACAAATCCCATATATTATTTAGTTTTATAAGATTCTTTATTCTTAGTAAATGTGAAGTTTTCAATTGAAGAAGACAAATAATATTAACGTAGCCCACTAAACCCACAAAATGTATATTGTAACATTTCCCTGCAACTACTCTTAGCCAATAACTCTTGATTGGCCGTTCTTAAAAGGCTTCATTTGTTGATAACAGTGACAACCCATAAGAAATAAAGTAGGATCTAAGGTGACTTTCGAATTTCAAAAAAGATAAACTATAAGCTTAGAACAATGATAAATAATCTCACAGAAGATAAAAAGAAGTCCTATAAAAGACTGTTGACAAAAAAAATAAAACATATCTCCAAATAGAACTGATGAATTCCTGCTAGAAATTAAACATGCAAATAATTGAAAAAACTAAAAACTAAATACTAAAAACTTTTTAAGAAACATTTTAAAAAAATTCTCTAAATCTCCATTCTTTTGTCTTTCACTAGCATTTCACAATACCAAAAGCACTAAACATACTGAACAATCTAATACATAAAACTTATTTTATGAGATTAGAACAATGATAAATAATCACACAGAAGTCCTTTAAGAGACTGCTGAGAAAAAAATTGAACATATCTCCAAATAGAGCTGACGAATTCTTTATAAAAATTAATCATACAAATAATTGTAAATACCAAAAATTTTTCAAGAGACATTTTAAAATTTTTCTCTAAATCACTGTTCTCTTGACTTCGACTAACATTTCACAAAAGCAAAAGCATTAATGATGCTATACAATCAGATACATAAAACTTATGTTGTTCTAAACATAAATTAAATCTATATTAGCCACCTTTGGCGACCATCTGGTTTAGCCAAGGATAATAATTATTTCATTTAAATTAAAATTTTAAGTATAGCATGATATTCTTTGTTCTCATTTTTGACTCTCAAATTCAGAGAGAAATTCAAGTAGTGTTGGTTTAGTTCCTTAAACAAGTATTGCTCTTTATGTATACGAACAGTTTTAAGGGAATCAGAGATCAAGAAAGGCATTCAAACTACAATTATTCACATTATCAAACATCTAATTGCAAACTGTTCCAGATGATACCGTTACTTCACTTTCTTATTTCTCCTGCGTTGTTGCTTCTAACACTAAATTAGTATTGAGCAATACCCATATTTCATGAGAACACATCTAATACTATTTTATCTGCATCAAAAAATGAAACAATGGCAAATACAATCACGCCACAAGTCTAAACTCTTCCGAGTGTATTTCATATTTTAATGGAATGTGTTTATACTTTTAAAAAATGAAATTAGAAAAAAAAATTTAATACCACTTTGCTAAAAGGTGTGAAAATATAAACATGATATTCATTCCTTGGCTTTTAACACAGGAAGGAAACGATTAAAAATTTGATGAAACAACGAAAATGGTTCAAGTTTCACTACAACAATGATGTAATTATTGAAAATTAATATGACGATATTTTTTAAAATTTTCAAAATTATAAGAAAACGGTACGAGATTTCAATTATAATGTTTAAAATGTAATGTTAAAAAGATTTCCTCAATTTTAAAATTATATTAAGATAATTTTTTACAAAACCATTTTAGAAGTTATTGCAGGAAAAAAGCAAAAATTTGTCTAATTTGAAAATTGATCAAAATTCTAAATAATTCCTCACATACGTACGTTTATACTTTCCAAAGTTTACATATGCATTAAATTTGACAACTTTCGGGCAAATATTCTTTCATATAGAGTGCCAATACACACGCACAAATATTTATGGATTCATTTTGATTATAAACAAAAATAGATATAGAATAAAATAACGAATAATAAGTAAAAGCTTATATCGATAAATAAATAGAAAACAAAACATATTTTAATAAACTTTTAATATTACAATTTGAATCAATAAAGGGTCCTCAGACACGTATGCACCGATAAATAAGCAGTCTCATTAATTTTAGTAGTAGAAAACATTTTAATTTTACCTTAATATCGCTATTTATTGAGAAATCTTTCAAGCTCTTTACTCACAGATAAAATGAACAAGGGAATTAATTTCTCAATTGCAACTGTACTCCAACTCACTTATTAATATAAATTACATTTTATCTTCAAAAAAAAAACCTTTTAAAACAAAATATTTATTATGGTTGTCACCAGCGTGTTTATTCTGAATCGTGATGACTCAGCATTTATTTTATTCTTTTATTTATTGTGGATGTATTCTTTCATTTATTGTATATTTAATATGACAAAATTAACATAATTTTGTCTGATTTTTTGCAGAACTTTTTACCTCAAGTTCTTCCACATTCTAGTTCCTGCAAAATCGTCTGCTTTAAATCAAATTCTATGAAGCTTTTTTACTAGGCTTCATTCTTCTAATTTAGTAAAAAAAATTCAATTTTATAAATATTGTAATTTCCTGTATATTTTAGTGAGAACAGAAATATGACTCCTTTGAAGATTTGCAACATATATGAGTTTACTTTAAATTTATCCAGAATCAAGGTTCTTCGTGTTATTTTGGCTCAAAAATATGAAGTTTGAAATAAAAAATAGCCTCATCAACACTGTCATATACGGTTAGACAGCACAGGAGAGCCAGTGCCTTCCTCTGAATTCTGTTCCACAGCATTCTATTTTTGCCACTTGTGCTTCAGTTTTCTTTCTGGCTAGCCACGAAGTCTGTTTCGACCGATTATATTGGGTCTATCCTTTCCCAATTTGTTAGTGGTTTATGTAAAAGGCTTTTTAATGCATTTTTAACTTCTGAAGATCCGGCTTTACAAAATGTATCAAAGAAAAATAACTTCCCTAGAAAAAATATTTTGTAACCCCAGATTGTAGTTATAAGCAAAATAGATGTCATGAAGGTTACCAAGTGACACATGTTTTAAAAAAGAACTGGAGCTCTTTCCCATTACACAATGATTAAGTATTTCTCGATAGGATTTGAACATTGACAACCCTACAGAGTAACAAAAAGAACAGAGCAATTGAAACCTAAAGTGAATATAAAAATTAAATAAATTATTTGGATAAAGGAAACTCTGATTTAATATTTTCTGCCCTCCAAAAAAGATATAAAAATTTTTTGTGACACTTTAGCTTGGTAGGATACTAGTTAATCAGATTTATTTTTTTTTCTTCCAAATTCTGGTTTAATAAAAAAATGAGCTGATTTAAACTCTTCATTTTTAATGAACGATAGTAGTTAGAGACATAGAATACATCACTGAATAAAAAAGATTTTAATGTTTTATTTTGCGTTTTGGATAATCCAAATAAAAGTGACACTAATTTTTGTTAAACAAAAAATGGCAACAGCTTAGGAAAAGTTTTGAATGCTGTTGTAAGCAAAAAGGACTCTTTTTCCTTTTCCTAGGGTCAGTTGCCGACAGTTAAATTATTTTCGTCAAACAGCCAAAATTTCAACAAATTCCCAAATGTTTTTTTAACTTTACAGCATAATGTTTAGTAATGAATTGTGTTGGTTTACTACAATTAATTAAACATCACGCCACCAGTTTGGGCGATATTTTTACGTCTATCTACTCCAACTGAAAAGTACCACAAAGAGTATATCCGTTACAAAATATGTTTTGGGGATAGGTTCAAAAAAGAGACCCTTCGTCATATGTAAATTTAGAGATGGCAAATGAAATTCGTAGAAAATGATTTCATATTCAAGGGGAAAAGCCTTGGCCGTGCATCTTATGCCAGATGAAAATGCTGATCGTGTCCGAACTGCTTTCGAACGCAGCTTTAGGAAATTCGCAAGCAGAGGCAGAAAGCTTGAATTTTGCAACCAACAGTGTGATGTGTGCCTAAATCTAATTCCTACTATTCTTCAATATCAGTAAGATTGAATTCTTACAGAAGTGAATTCAGTAACCTGAAGAGATCAATTATTTCACGTGTGGCAAGAAATGTACTCTCGATCCAGAGTTTGTCATGCCGCAAAGGGAAAACTTTTCTTGAATAAATTTGAAAATAGAATAAAACTGTAAAATTTTCTCTATCCAGTTATGTATCGTATGCGTTTAGATTTATAATTTTATTACTTAAATAAGGACTGGCAGGAGAGATAGAATAATTCCATTAAGGAACGAATAACCTGTCAACACTTTAAAGACTTTTCAGTTAACTAAATTGAAGGTGAATTTCATCGTAATCAAGCATACACTTTCCATGGTGTATTTTCGCTTCTTTGACCAAAGTTTGACTTGTTAGTGTGGCACCGAAGAAGAATCTATAAGTCACATGAACAACCCTTGAGTGTTATGACAAGATCATAGATTCAGGTGACAAAGTAATTGGATGTATATTGACGTCAAAGATCTCATACAAATTTCAGTCATTATAAATCAACTATTACAGACATTTTGTTAAAGCTTTTGCCTTTCGCCCTCTCCTAGTGTAAAAAGCTAACACTCATTTAATGTATTTTATGCATTTTTAATGTTTCACAACTTAATATGTAATGTTTTTTTTTCTATTCTCTTTATATACCAATACATGTTTCTTCTAGAGGGTTCGTCATTGTTTGCAAGGGTTCAGTATCATCAAGTGCAGTTTGTTCCTTCGTGCTATGTGGGCTTGCTCTTCAGCGTTTCCGCGTTACGTCCGGATAGGTAGGAATATCACACCGTATGTGTTTATATTTACTGACGTTCATTTGAGAGTACTGCTTTAAATTTGATACTTCTATTTCAATAACCCAAAGAAGCTTTCAACATGAATAATTCATAAAATGTTTGGTATTTTAAATATATGTCATTGTAAAAATCATTTAAATTCTAAAAAGGGAATGGTAAAGTCGTGGCTTTAGACTTGCAACATCATGGGTTTAAAAAATTATTTTATAGAAGACGTACAGAGGATAAAAAAATGGGCTTATTATGCTATTTGCCATGACACGGATTTCTAGATTCGTTGTAGAATCAGATTAGTATTGCTCAACACAGAGAGTTTGTTGAGAATACAACATATGAATGAAAGAAATAGATATGATTGCTGTTCTTAACCCCAGATGGCAGCATATTCCCGTTGTCTTGAAATTTATGCAGAAAAGATTTTTTGTCTGCTTGGCGGTGAAGAAACGTAGAAGTTCACGTGTAGTGTGAGCGATCAATAACTCGCTAAGAGAAGCAGAGCAAATTTATTTTAATTGGCACAAGGAAGCCCAGTGAGTTTCTTGTTATTAGAATTTATTCTTGTTATTATCTTGAAATTAGTAGTTTATCGAGAAAATAATTTTTATTATTTGTAAGAAATATTCTTTATAGAGCTATGAAATTTCTTGTGGTAAATTGTATAAAAATAAGGCACGATATGAATAAATAGATAAGTAGTAGAAAAAACTGTTTTCTTACGTAGAATCTTCTATTTGTCGCAAACTGGAGCACAGTGCTTGAGTTCACGAACACTGCAGAAATGCAACATTAGGAAAATGTCACCCTATATTCGACAAAAAGTTTGAAAATTAACTAAAAAAGTATAAAATAATTTAACTTTACTCAAAATTGTTTAGTCAGATGCCAAATTAGAATAAAGTGTAATGCAAATTCTAAAATTCAAAATATAAAGCTTTTAATAAGTTGTAAAAATAATTTTATGAGTCAAACTTTCCCACTAATATACTGTGAGGGGAGTTCGATAAAATCGTGGGCGTTATCTCATAAGATTAAAAATTTTATGTTTCTGTGCCTTAGTATGGCTTTGAAGCGAAATGGCAATCTAATAAATCAATGACTCGCAAAATATTCTGAATCAATGAATCATTCCATTAAGTGAAATATCATTTCATGGAGAATTTTACTGTCGGTCAGCAAAACTGTTGCAGCATTTGCACAATCTTTAGATTTCATATAATTCTTCGATATTCCAATTAGATTTATTCCCCCTAGCCCGAAGCTTTCCTGGAAATTTCGAGAACACGAAAGAATCTTGGAATGTAATGAAGGTCATTAAAGCATTCTTTAAGTGGCACGGGAAAAAAATAATCGGGAGGAAAAATCCAGCATTTCTCTCTCTCTCTCTCTCTTATCCGAGGAAAGTATTTTGAAAAGAGAAAGAATCATCCTTGCTCGAAAAGAAGAAAAATTCTTCCAGATTCTTTCCAAAAGATCTTGTTTGCATTTATTTTTTCAAACTCACTTCCTAAGTTTTTTTTTTTTTTTTGCATCTTAAATGTTACTCCATTTTTAAACAGAAATGGGATGCTTGGTCTTTATTTGGTTCTAAATTAAGAACTTCTACTTTTCTTAAATGATGGCTATAAAAAATGACTGGCAATTACACCTTAAACACCAGAGAACACGTCTGTTTATTAATTATAAATTAAGTCATTGCTTATAACTTAAGTGTTTCGTGATAACAACTACACTTAATTTTTATGAATGAAATGAATGCTGTTTGGGGGATATATTTTTTAAGTAACAATAAATAAAATTTATTACATTAGAACAAATTCGACCATTTATTTTATTAAATTTCTACATTTAATTATGCAAAGGTTTGTCATATGCTCTATGATAAACTGTCCTTTAAAAAAAAAAAATTCGAAAGCATATTCTTGGCTATTTGCTTCATAATTTTATTCGAGGGTTATCATATAAGGTTATTATTAACTAATGATTGTTGTTAAAGCTTAACTACCAACTAAAATTATCATTTAATTATATTTTAAAATTAATAAGTTACCACTTATTCGTTTAAATTGTTATTACATTAAATTTATAATTTGTTTCAATAAAAGCCTGAATATAACTTAAATAGTTATAATATTATTACTTTATTTATTAATAAAGTATTCTCCATACAAGGCTTATTTTAAAAAGAAAAGAATTATTGAAAAAAATGACCTTATCCAAAAGATTTCTCAAAATGTCAGCTTGCAAAAATGTTTATATAAAAGATTGTAATCAATCTAGAATGGAATAACTAATCATCATGAATATAGAATTTCAAATGATGATGATGATGATGATGTCGTGTCCGCTTTTTACCGCGGAAAGAGGGGTGCAGTAGCTTCTGAGGGTATGAACCCCTGAGCACCCGAGGGCAGAAGTCTGACTTCTAGCTCATATGAAGATGAAACACACACACATTCGCTTGCACAGCCCCTTACAGGGGGGCACATTCACACATCTCACAGATAGCACACAAAGGAACAACCATGCCCGAACCGGGACTCGAACCCGGGACCTCCAGAACACGAGGCAGACGCGCTACCTCTGTGCCAGCAGCAGAATTTCAAATATTATCTATAATCGAAATTATAGACTACATCTGAAATTCTGAGATTCATCAAAAGTAAAATTTTTATAGCATTTCTTTGCTTAAAAAATTGTAGATGTAGCAACATAAGTAAATCAAAGATATGAAAGACAAAGTATGTAAGCATTTGTGATTGCGTAAACTTAATGTGATGGAATCTTCGAAAAGTGGTCGTCTCATAATATTGAAGCGAACAGTACATTCAATGAGAAATTACATTTTATCTACAATATATCTCTAATAATGTGGATAAAGACAAATTTCGCTATGCGGCTTGTTTTTTGTTTATAACTAATTTTATATTTGTTATAGCTTATTAATTTTTGTAGCATGAAATTTATTTCAATTAAATGACACACTTAATTCGAAGTTTCCCCAAGACAGAAGAGAAAAACTACTTCTTATAGAAATCTAAAAAAAATTTATCTTATATTGAATCTTTTAAGTACTGAAAAGTTTTGGAATAAGTACCAGTAACATATTATAGCTTAAAGGATTCAGGAATTGAAGAATGAATTATTTTAAGAAGTTGTTTTTCTTTTATTGAATATAATGCAATGATATGACTTATATATTTATTTACTAACCTTTTAGCTTATGTGCCATATTTAGATATACTTTTAATTATTGAAAATATATATAAAGTAATAATAAATAATTAGATTTTAAATGTTAATGTCTAACGCTCTTTTTCTAAAAAATGATGATCTTAGAAGTGAACGAAGAGCAGAAATATTTTGATGACATTTCCAATGTGAAATAACAAAATTTTGAAAAAAAAATGACTGTCAAAAGATTTCGATAATTGTGTTTCTACTATGATTCATTTGATAGAACTTTGGCTCATTTCTTTTAAATAAATCACAAATCAGTTTTATCAGGTAATAGAAAAATTAAAATTTGTTTGTCCCTGTGGTGTAGCGGTTTTAGTTAAGGAGATATAAAAAATTACTTAACTTATCAATTTTTCACTTCTAACGTTAATTTGCGTCTTAAATCTCTGCCCCTAAAAATATGTAAATTTAAAGTAAAAAACTTACTATCATATAAACAAACATTTAAAAGTAAGGCTGGCGTCCTGGTGTATGGGTAGCGCATCGTCCCCGTGATCTGGGCCTCCCGCGTTCGCCTTCCAGTTCGGGCATGCTTGTTCTTCTGTATTCTATCAGTGAGGTGAGTGAATGTACCCCCCCCCCCTTAAAAGGGGTTGTGAAAACCAATGTGACGCATGAAGTAGCTAAGTCGTACTCTCGGCCCTAGTTGACGCTTCTTCAAAACAAAACTCGCTCGATCGGCTTAAAATCACTGACGGCCGTCAGCGCGCTTGTCCACGGCAAGTGCCATTAGTAACAACAATAACAACAACAACATTTGAAAATAATGAATCAACTTTCCTAATTTGCTCATCTATAATACAACTTGCTTTTTAAAATAATTTTGCCAATATTACCATGCTTATAGCGCACGTTTTTGAAACTGCAGCTGACTTTTCAGCTTTTGATACCCTTGATTTTAGCTTTTAACCATATATGATTCTGTTCAACCAAATATTTCTCTTGCACCAAAAAAAATACCAAAATACCAATGCCAACACAAAAATTTAATACTTTTTATGCGTTCATTTCAAAAAATGCTTTTCTCTCAAAATCATTCTAAAATATTATTTATAAGTTTCAATGTCCCAATTACATAAGATAGAAGTAATTTTATGAGTGCACAGGATTTCGATGTTTGCTTTATCACTAATGCACTTTATTGCTATGCACTTTAAATAATCATTACTTAGATTGTGCATATCATTTTACTATTTTTCTTTTAATTTACATAATGACCTCAAAACTATTGTACTCTGATTTTCTTAAATAAAATATTTAATTAATAATTATTTATTTTGACTTTAAAGAAATTTTTAAAAAAATCTTTTTCCAAGAAAAAAAAACAGCTATTAATTACATAGAACTATTGTTTCTATCGTAGGCTAATTCAATTCCTTATCTATCTGTAGAAGTTAGTAAAAATGGCCTTATAGTTCTGTGGCTAGGATATTAACTGGTTCACCAAGAATATTTGCTGCTTTTAGCATCGATTAATTCTCAGGGATAACTTGATATTCATGATTCCAGCAGTAAAATATTTTTAAGTATTAAATTGTGCTGACTTTAAAACTAAACATTTTAGCAGCTTTGAAGCTGTTCAGTTTTTTTTAATCATGTGGGAACATTATTTTTTTTAATCATGTGAGAACATTATTGAGGGTTTTTGAATAATTGAAGGCAGCGAATAATTGAAGCTTGAAATCATGTAGGTAAGGCATAAAGCATAAATGGCAATATTTCAAATCAAAGTCTTTTAATCGCATTTCAATCAAAGTCTTTTAATCGCATACATTTTTACCTGCTTTTACGAGTATTGTATTACTATTATTATGTATGCTTCTTTGAAAGTAGGCGCGTTTTTAAAAAGTTTACTTTCATTTACCAGAATTGTTTTTTTTTCAAACCGGTTTAAACTACTTAATGACTTATTGTAAATTAATTAAGACAAATAATGACTTAAAAATAAAAATGTTCACACATGATAACTTAAAATTTGGGAACTTAGAATTCCTTTTTTGTGAGTGTCTATGAAAATTTCCAATGGAATCAAGTTTAAAAACGTTAAATGATAATTTAATATATATATCATTAAAAATGCAACTCGCTAGATAATCTTCTAAGCGGGATTTGTTGAGCTACTAGAACTTTCTGTACCTTTCTGTAATATAAGTTGTTTAGATTATAACTGAATGTTTCGAGTTTAGCTTTTAACAATATACGAATGGCTACCAAATTAATATTTGATGAAACAATGAAAACGATTTAAGTTTCAGAATAACAATAAAATTTATAGTTAAAATATATCAAGAAAATACGTTTTTTAAAAATTGTTACCTTTCAGGAACAAATCGCGCAGCAGCGTTGGCATCAGCAGCAGTCGGAAAGAAATTTATTTGAATTTTAAAATGCCTGAAACTAATTTTCAAGAAATAATATATTCTAAAGTGGTTAAAGCGCCAATACTTTTAATTAAATAAAATTTTAGTTAAAATTGTAATTTATTCCACAATGCATACACATATTCCTAAGTAACGTTATGCGAGGTTTCGAGCTTTCGATAAAACAGTTAGTATGTAGAATACTAAAAGGTATAAAGACTCATATTCTTCTTTTCTTATAAATAGCGATAAATGGAAAACATCTTAACGACAAAAGTCTGTTTATTTTCTTCAAAGAATTCAACAATTGACCCCTTTCTCCCCCCCCTTTTAATACAAGCTTTCAAATGATTATTTGGTTTCCTACATGCTTTTTTCTTATATTATTTAATTTCAAATCTTAATGTATTTCTTGTTAGTTGCATATTAAACCTTTATTACATAAAAGATAAGAGTGATGAAGAATTATGATAAAAATCAAGAAGGAAGAATTGGAATTTTAATTGTTCTCACACTTAATATAAGATTTGGAATTTTCCTAAATCAGCTGTCGCGTTAAACACAAGCTTAAGCTTATTCAATCCCATATCAAGGTTTATTGGAAAAAATTCCGCAGCTCAAAACAATTCAATTTCCATTTATTCTCTCCAAAACTATTTTTATGATATAGCTTGTTAATATTGATAATATTTATCAGTACTTTGTAAAGATATATTCGATTACGAATGCTAGCTAGGAATTACGAAAACTTAAAAGATTATCGAACAAAAAATTATTGAATCGCTTTATATTTAAAAAAACATATGATCTGAAAAAAAATTAAAATTTACAGAGTGTTTTTTACTAAAATAATAATGCCCAAGAACATAAAAAAAGAATTAAAATAAAAAAATGCTCAATAAAAAATCGTTTAGAATAAAATCTACTAGTTTGATTTTCCAAATTATTTTATGATTGAAATTGAGTTTTAAATAATCAAAACTACTAAATTTGAACCATATAAATGTTTGTAATGTACTATATTAGATAATTCTCTTTAATAAAAAAGTAGAAAAAGTTTAAGCACTTTATTTATCTTCAATATCATTGTAGTTAGCATTTTAAGAAAAGCACTTTAAAGTAGAAAAACATGGCCTAAAAATGGCGCCATTTAACTAGTCAAGAAAATTGATTCCTTAAAGTGGATCATATGCGTCTTTAAACATATTTTTAAAAAATCGCAATTGATTCAGAAATTTACATCGTCATACCTAAGTGTAGTCTATCTCAATTTTTTTTATGTTCGGCTTTATGAGAAATGATACAATAACCCATTATGCTAATTTTGTTTTTTTTATTAATCGATATTTAATATTTTTAATGGTTTCTTATTATCATGTGAGACCTGATATTGTTTGGATTAGGAGGTTTTGGTGTCTTCAAAATTTATAGGCAAAATATATTTTTACTTGCTTTTACTAATATTGCATTATTATTATTATTTATGCTTCTTTCAAAAAAGATTGAGCTGCTTCATTATTACGTATGCTTCTCTGACAGCGGAGGCGTTATGAAAATGCTGTAGAACTATGACATCGTAGCTCTTATTTCATTTCAAAATCGGTCTAGCTCCAAAACTTTGTTTGCCAGCTAGAAAAATTGAAAATGAAAGTTTAAGAAAATTATCATTATGTATATGTATGCATATAGAGAGAGTGATAGAAACCGATGGAGAAATCTCGTGATTGTTTCAAACCTGTTTAAACTGGATAATGACTTAAATTAATTCAGACAAATAATTACTTAAAAATAATAATGTTCTCACATGATAATTTGAAACTTGCAATCGTAGATATAATTTTTTATATTTCTGCAGTTGTTTAAATTTGTGGAGATTTAAATTAATTATTATTAGGCACATAGATAAAAAAGCGCATTTAAAAATATGTGAAGTTTATTAACATCTTTTTTCGTTATTGAACTTTTGCATTTCCAATACACACAAGCTTCTATTGATTGTAAGTGCTTTTTTTGTTTATATTACAAAGTTAAAATAATAAAGTCGTTAATTTTAGCAATCAGGAAACTGTTAGTGGTTTGTATAACAGCATAAAGAATCACCTAGCCTTTTCTTTATATTTTTTTAATAAAATTATTAAAATAAACTCAATCCTAAAATTTTATGTGGGTATAATAATTTTTTTTGATAAATTACATTTAAACAGCGCATAGTTATCATCATCTGAATAGTAACAATTACCAGAATTAATTTCTTGAAAACAACTGACAAATATTTCATTTTAATTCATTACTACCTATATTGCATCATTTAGATATTTTATGATACCATAAGTATGATAGTAATTAGTGGACACTTTAGTGCCACAATTTTAATCTGGAAACACTCCTATGAGGCATATATTATATTAATTCGCTGTCGAGAACTATTTAAAAAGAGGAATATAAGGTTCCATAAAAGAAAGAAAATCGATAAAAGTCAATATTATTTTCATCGGACTTGTTTCCAGAGAAATTTAGTTTCAATAAATTCAGAAATTTGTAGATTTAAGTTACTTGAAACGAAAATTGAGAATGTAGATTTGAGAAAATTCCACCTTGTTCATTCGCGTGCGTATCTAACGTTATTTTACAATCCAAGAGTTTTTGGCGACACGTGGGCCAGGAGAGCGCCTGCGCTGGCGACGTTTGAAGTTCTTGGCGAAACTGATCGATTTTTATTCATTCAGCGATTCGTGACGTCAGTGAGAAGAGGGCGGGGATTTGTCCTTCGTAGATCGTTTGACGTCAATCGGAGAATCAACTCTATCGAAAAATTTTCACGATATTCGGAAATTAATTTTGTTGTGGAAGAGGCAAGTGTACAACTTGGATTTCACTTTGCTGCGATGGCGCCTCTCTGATGTCTTCCCTTTTTCCCCACACGGGGAGGATTTCTATCTTCTATAAGTGTACATTATTTTTTCATTCGATCTAAAGTTGGGGAGAACATTTGAGACATAACTCATGTGGAAAGGAGGAAGTCTGGGGCAAATTTGGAAGAAAAGGGGAAGAATCGTCTGCGTTTGGGACGCTTGAACCGGAATTCTTCGAGGTTACAAATTTGTTATTGACGCCATTTTTACTCGTGCCTTTTTTCATTCCATCCTTAATCTTTGGTATTTCATCGTGTTTAGAAGTAACTTGTATTTCACTTGTATTCTTTAAAAGGCCTAAATTAACAAAAAAGACGAAAAAAATGCTTCTAGTGTCACTTAACCTTAATACGCTACTACAAGGTCATTAATACTCCCACGCTTTTTCGTCAGTATATAACCAAAATCGAGTTTCATTAGAAAAAAATATCGCTATATAACTAGATGGTATTATCCATGATCGCAGATAATGTCATTGCGCTACGATGTGTCTTTTGCAACAAACAATGTATATTAAATATATTGATAACGCAGTTAAAATTAGGATAGTGAATATTGATAATAATGAAATCTTGTGGAGGATATTGGGGAAAAATCAACTCTCAGGGCCTCACCATCTTTGTGTGAGCATTGGTGTCCCAAATTCTATTCCAGCATGAATATTCACTTGTTTTAAATTTATCCTTCCTATTATTCTGATATTTTCAATTATTTCCATCTCTCGCTTGTTCCGTCCAAGAAAAAGATCTCTCCGTTAAAAAAATAGCTCCATCTCTTACAAATCGTGAAAAATTCAAAAGAAGAAGTACAAAATTGTTTGCCGTGCAGGGTGACCCATTAGGAGAACCTGCGAAACTACCAAGGATCTTCAGTGATCACGGGAATGTCAATTCAACCAGTAGTTCACCATTTCTGTGGTTAGCCCACGAGATCCAAGAAAAGGGGTAACCGTTTGGGGCTTGGAATTAAAGTTGATACTTGCTCCAGACGATTTCAAATACAAAGGTTTTTCAGCAAGAGAAGCGTTAAGGTGCACATTTCCAAAATTGGGGGGCTTCCTCCATTGCAGGGCTCATTGGTGATCGTTGTTGTTGAACTTTAATCTTAAATTGGACATATGGGCAAGAAAAAAACCCAAATAACCAGATCAAAATCTACCAAAGTGATCAGGAATAAATCGTTTAATACTTTGTTTTCCTTTTAAAGACTTTTTATCATGTGAGAACACGATGATGGTAAGGGGTTTTGAATAATTGAAGACAACGAATAATTGAAGCTCGAAATCGCGTAGACAATAAATAAAGCATAAATGACAATATTCATCAACGTCTTTGAGTCGCATATATTTTTTACTTGCTTTTACTAGTATAACAGTATTATAACGTATGCTTATTTGAAAGCAGATGCATTTAAAAAAGGTTGACGGAAAACTATGACATCGTAGCTGTTATTTCATCTCATAATCGGTCGAACTCTAAAACTTTGTTTGCCAGCTAGAAGCATTGAAAATAAAAGCTTAAATAAATTTCATA
>JAOUZG010039747.1:580003-600112 GCA_026289955.1 Argiope argentata
GGGGGGGGGGCACAAAAATATTCTTTAAAAGTTATCAAAATTAGGGGGGAAAAGAAAGAAAATTGAAATTTAATTATTAAATAACTGAAATTAATATTAACAATTTATCAAAAATGATTGATTTTCGCAAGAATTGAACTGGGATTCTTTACGTTCAAGTAAAAAATAATGAATATTCGTATTTTACCGAACGAACTACTTCCTGTTGATTTCAATTCTCATTACAAACTGCTGAAACTCTGTTTAAAGTATTAAAAGTTATTACATTTAATTAATGAGTTAATGTATGAAAAACTGCATTAACATTGAATGTCATCCACTGCAAGTTTTTAAAAAAACTTGAACTTGATCGTATGAATGAAAAGCATTTTTTTAATGATTGAACATTTGAACGAGATATATATAGGGAGAGTGTGAACTAATTATGGGAATTGCAAAAATAATTCTTTTTGATTTAAATCTATCTGAAAATAACGAAGAGAATATATAAGTTCAGAATATTACATTTATTTTTATTTTTATTTAATTTATAATATTACATGTCGAAGAATAAAATACATGTTCATTTTTTGAAAGGAATAATGATTCCCTAATTGGTATTCCCTTTATTTTTAGTTACTGCAAGACATAAACTAAAATTTACTTTTCAGGAGAAGTTAAGTTTTTAAAAATTTTACTTAACGAAGTACTATTTTTAGAAATTTTCTCACCTGTATTTAATATTTAATTCCATCGTTCAAAAATAAATGTTTATAGAACCTAAAACAAAAGTCATATATACAGGATACCCATAATTAAACGACCCCACTTTAAAGTTGTCTACAGACGAAACTATTTTTCTGAAAGTTTTGAAATTTTGTACAGGACATAATGAAGGGATGGGAATTTGTATGAGCGTATAAATAAAAAAAACTTGCACGAAAATTTATTCTGAAGCTAATTTTTGAGCAAGTGATTCGAATGAACGAAGAAGAACTAATTTTTTTCGAAGTTATGCAAGCATCTGTTATAAACCTAAATACTTTTGCTGAGGTTTCGATATGTCGCTCTCGCTAGTCAGGATGTCCTTATAGTTACCAGATCGGGTTTTGTTGGTTAAATTGATTTACCAAAACAATGATTCCGCAGAGGTTTCTCTACGGAAATACCGGACTTTGCAAGGATTACGAAAAGGTCCATTGACTATTAAAAATCTTCGGTTAATGATAGCTAAATTTGAAGAAACAGGTTCGTTTAAGGTTCATTTTGGAAGAGGAAGAAAATCTATTTCCTCTGAAACAATAGTGAATGTTGCGCTTCCAGTGGAAGAGAACAGAGCTTCGAATGCACAGGCTAGTACCAGTGTCTGAAGTGTGTCGGATGCATTGGATATGCCTCGTTCACCTGTCCAGAATATCATGTGTTCTATCCTCAAGCATTATTCGTACAAGCTTCAACTTGTTCAAAAGTTGCTTCAATAATATCGACATTCGATATCGGCTCTCACTCGAGTTTCTTGCTCACTTTGAGGTTGATTCAGAATGGCAGTGGAATATTTTCTGGACAGATGAATCTCATTTTTATTTGTATGGTTCGGTTAATACTCACAACTAACTAATTTGGGATCGAGAAATTCCACACTCAATCTTGCAGTTTTTTTGCAGTCACTAAAAGTAACGGTGCAATGTGGGCTTTCTGCATCATTTATTCTCAAACCGTATTTCTTCGAGGAATTAATTGCGAGATGTCCGGTAACAGGCTCGATCACCGGACAGGCATATGCATCATTATAACTCAGAATAAAATTGTCCCGGATTTGCCAGCGCGGCAATGCCTTTCGAGCAAAGTTTTCATGCAAAATGGAGCTCCTCCACACATGAGCCGTTGTAACTGAATAGCGTGTCATCGGCCATCATCTTTGCCCTACCCAGTCTCCAGAGCTGAATTCATGCGACTTTTGGCTTTGGGGGCATTTTCAAACATCTGGCAAATCGTGATAATCCAAAAACTGTACCTGATTTAAAAAGCAGCATCTCAGAGCATCTTCTTACTCTTTCCCAGAACACACTTCGGTCAACTGTGGGAGCACGCTATCTTACGATTCCAGAGGGTAGCGGAAAATGATGGCCGTCGTGTTGAACATGTTTTGTTGTAATCAAATTTGTCAAAAAATATGCTAAATGTGTAATTCATTCGAATATTGCCCCTGGGGGCGAAATTTTGAACTATTTTTTATACGCTTAAGCAAATTCCCATTCCTTTATTATGTCCTATACAAAAGTTCATAACTTTCTGAACAATAGTTTCACCTGTAGAAAACTTTAAAGTAGGGTCGTTTAATTATGGACATCCTGTATATATTATTCTATTGATGTAATTTAGTTTTCATTTTTAGCAATGACTATTGAAAAAAAATTAAATTAAATTAGAAATATTTCTGATAACCTGCATTTTTATAATACCATTGATGAATGATAGACAATGTGCTATAGTTAGAAAAAATTTCCATGCTTTGCCATAGGAGCAATTTATTTTTAATTTTTCTTGCATTTTGCTTTTAAAATGTTGCAGAATTTTAGTGAATGATATCCCTAAGTTCAAGCGCTGAAATAACTTATTAAATTATTCAAAATCCAACAGAATTATTTTTTATTTGTTTCGAAACATTTCAAATAGCTGAGGATCTATAATGAGGCCTTCGATGCATTTACAATAATAGAAAATGTATTGATAGAATTAGATACCTATATAATTTAATTTTTATGTAATTAATACAAATATGCAAATAACTCTATTAACTGCAACATCATTATCTTCACTATTTAGACATCAAGTTCATGAGAGAGTCATCCAGATAAATTTTTAGAGTAGCGTTCACTAGGATAATCTCTAGTTGTGCAAACACTCATTCAATATCTTAAACAAGAAATTTTATTTTTTGTATCCACTATTCACACAGTAAGAATGAGCACTGAAATAAATGAATAAATTACTTGACAAAGGAAGGGGACTTCATAAAAACCTTAGATGGTGCATAAATTCCATATTATAAATATTATTAATATTTTCACTATTCTGAAACAACCAAAAAATGGTGGTTTATAATTTCAGCACCATTTCTTATAATAGCCTATATATTGAGAATAGATTACAAAATAAAACACATTCGCCAGGTCTAATCTGTGTGCAGATTTCGCCAATTTTTATTTCCCCTAAATACGTCACTAGCTACCGACTGCCTCTTACTTCACCGCACCTTGAGAGAACTTTCTAAAAGACTACTTTATTCCGGCAGATGTTCTGTTTAGTTTAGTTATATTGTCACCTAGGTATTTTAGTGTGGAGCTCAGTGACACACAGGAAATAAAGCTAAGCCTATTTATTAACTCAACTCAATGAGCGACGTACAAATACAAGCTCTGCACAACTCTGGACTCAGAACCCCGTGCCTCAGAGATCTTCGACTTTTGTAGCAGCAAAGAAAGTTCCAGAATACTTTTCTGGAGACAGTAAAAGCATTTCAGGGCACTTATCTGGCAAACTAAAGAAAGGTCTAGAATCTTCTGGAACACGAAATAAAGGAAAACAAAAATTAAGAAATTAAATAAATACTCAAATCAACTTTAAATTGTATTGTCGTTAGAGGGATTCGAATTCAATATCTCTTGAATAAGAGTCCAGTGTGATCATCATTCGTCCAGGGAGAGTCTATCACGTCTTTTCAATGCGGCAATATATTATCTGAACATTTAGAAATCCGCGTGCACCACTAAGTATCACACGGAGTTTACAGAAATAGACGTCACATACAGAACAGCTACTCACGCATCACAGTCGCTTGCACAGCTCTTTTTTATAGGGGAAGCATTCAAACATATCACAGATAGAACAGATGAAGAGCAACCATACCCGAAATGGGACTCGAACTCAGGAAGACCAGCTTATGTGGAAGATGTGGCAATATTAATGTCTAGTTTTAAAGCATTACTAGGAATATTTTGGGAAGAACTTCGTAATTTCGGAAAAACAAATTTCCAAGAGGGAGAACTGCAGATAAACTTTCACTGCATCTCCTTGTCCAAATCAATGTTCCAATTTCGCCAATTTTTATTTAATAGGAAAACATAATATCAACCTGAAGTGCCCTCCAATCTCTTCGGAAATCTTTAAATCGGTACTTTTAAAGATCTTTATTTTGTTCTATCTCAAAGAAATTTTTGTCATACTTTGTTGGATTGTTGAATAGTGGTATAACTGTAATGAAAGGGATTGTATATCCTTGTAACAAATGTCTCACATATCAGACTACTTTTTTAAGTCAGGGTTTCTTAAAATATTGTTCTGAGAGATCTTAGGATCGATTTTGAGATATCATAAGCACTGAGACAATTCCTTTCGTCTCACTTCTTTAAAATAAGCGGGCAACGTTTATTGAGAAAAAAAAGCCCTGATTTGAAATATTTCATTCATATTTTGCCACTTGCTTCAGTTTCGTGGTCGATTTTTCCATTTAAGTTATTAAAAAAACAATTTAAAAACGTCTTCTCGAATTTTATATATTTTTATTTTATTTTTGTTTATTTTTATATATTTTATATTTTTTAATATATTTTATTTATATATATATATATATATATATGTATATATATATATATATTTGGGTGATTGCTTTATATTGTGATTGCAATTGTATTACTAATACTATCGTATTTCCATTTATAATTTTTTTAAATAAATTCTTTCTAAATTGCACATTTTTATGTCTTTTGCATCGCTTTTTTTGTTTCTCCTATATGAAGTATGAAAAAAATATCGTAGTAGTAGTCAAAAAATTCAAATTCGAGATTTGAATAGTTATCTACGCTTCAGATCTCTTTGAGTTCGAAAACTACATTTTTTGGCATTATATCCAGTTATCTCTAAGCCTGAGAGCTTAAAATCGTTTTGAGATGGAAATATGAAATTTTATATGGATTTTAGATCAAATTTGTTTATTTCTATCTTATGTTAAACAAAATCCATTCAGAAGATTTCGAATATTCACATATGTCTGGATGTTCAAATAAATGTGAATTCAATAATTCATTTTTATATTAAAAACGTTAAAGGCGAGACAATTAAAATTTGGTCCACAAATTTAGCATCTAAAATCTATACTATAATAAAATTGCTTTGACCTTTGGCAGCAAAACAGATCCTTGGCATTGGATTCAAAAAGCCTCTTTTTAAGTCACAAATGACCGACAATTGCATATGCAAAATATTGGTAAAAGAATACAATTTTGTATCGGCAAATATTTCTATTTGAACAAATTTTAAGTTCCTACAATTAATAACTGAATTTTTTTGTTTTTTGAAAAAGTCATAGAAGTTAATAGAAGTGTTTTTATTTTTTAACTCTGCAGTTTTGATAATCTTTTGGCCAACGTCTTGGCACAGAAGTAGCGCGTCTTCCCCGCCCTGCGTTCGAGTCCCGATTAGTTGTTCGTCCTCAGTTCTATCTATGAGATTTTTGATTGTGCCCTCTGTAAAAAGGAGCTGTGCAAATGAATGAAATGAGTGTGTAGTAAAAGTCGCACTCTTGGCTCTAGTTGGCGCTACTTAGAAACAAGAGACGCACCATTGGCTGTAAATCGCTAACTACCTCAGCGAGCTTGTCCATGGCGAGTGCCATAAGAAACAACAATAAAAATAATCTTTCGTTATATGTACATTATCCTGAAAATTATAATGAAAGTTTTACTGAGATATCGGTTACAGATTTGTAAAACAAATAATCTGAATCAATAAATTGGCCTTTTAACATCTCAGTGTATTTTACAGATTCACATTCTCACACGATAATAACCAATAAGTGGCATCAAGTAAGGAGAATTTTGATGCCTTTTGGGGTTTATGCACAAACCAAAGAGGCATGAAATCAGGGGCGAGGATATGTAACAGCAGATTAATATTTAACAATTAGGATAAGTTCCAAATCTTTCGATAAATAAAATTTGATAAAGAAATTCTTGAATGGACTGAAAAATGCTAAGTTGATGAAGTTAAGAATCCTGAGAACGGGGACAGAGTTAGGTTGAAACCTCTGGACTGCAGTCCCTTTGCATGCTCCCGGCACTCCAGAGATTTTTGAGTCCACCTCATCATGATCTCCATTTAAGTGACATTCGAAACTACACGAGGAAGGGCAAAAGGGAATTGATAAGAACAATCGTCCACCCTCTCTGGATGGGGCGGACCACGGCTACGGATGGGAAGGGTAGGGGTGGGGAGTTGATGATTTGTCGGACGGAAAGGAGGAATGTGAGACGGAGAGTAGAGGTCTACTCGGATCGATGGAAGCTCCTGATACTGGCAAGCGAGCAAGACCAACCTTATCTTTTCACACGCATACCGCGTACTTCCCACAATTTATTTCTCCACCCAGGAATCTCGGCAAACGGTTTTTTTAAAGGGGGATGGGAGGAAAAATTTTTATTATTTATTTCCTTCTTTTTCACCGCCGTCCACCCACGCACACCCTCGACCCCTTCTGCTGCGAGACACTCACGAAAAATTCGATTTGGGAAAGCAGTTTCTGGTGCATTGTTGCCTCCAAACGTGAGAAGGGGTGGGTCGTTTGCTCTTTTTTTTAAGTCTGTTCTTGTAGTCTAGTGAGAAATATTGTGGCAGGGATAATTCAAACCACTCGGGGGGCGTCTGGCACGTATTTTCGAAGATTCCACCGATCATCAGTTTTCTTGTATTCACTACGGTATCACGTTTGGGGAATTTGTAGACGAAAAGAGCACTTTATACTGAATATTAACCATCGACCTTTTCACAGATGCACGGGGCACCAGGAATGAACTCTTGTACAGTGTTTCAGGAAAATGGATATTTCCTGAGGATGTTCGTAGAAAATTAAATTTTTAAGGTTTCTAATTTTTTTGTGGTAAATACATAGCATAAAAATGAATCATACTTTTTGGTATACAATCTCGAGCATATTATCTTAGAAATGCTAATAAATCCGGAGTGTTTCAAAATTCAAGAAACAATAAAAATCACAAACCTATTCAGGTGTTTTCATCTAATGAATGGATAGCATTTTTAAACAAAATAAAAACTTATCATTTTAATGTTTGATATTAATAAATTTTCAAAATTTTCAAAATACATTATCACTAGAAAAAATATTTGAAAATATATATCAGAATCAGTCGGATGTGAACTTATATTGGAAAATATCTTTTGTGTCATCTATCATCATCGCTAAAATCCTTTTCTGCTTCATTTAAAATCCTTTGGATCTCTGCTTCATAACGAGGATCAGTAGGTTGGACGGCCGATGTTCTGGCACAGAGGTAGCGCGTCTTCCTCGTGATCTGGGCGTCCAGATTTCGAGTCCCCGCTCGGACATGGTGTTTCTTTATCTGATATATCTGTGATATGTTTGAATGTGTTCCCTTGTAAAAAAGGGGCTGTGCGAGCGAGTGTGATGTGTGAGTAACTGTTCTATATGTGATGTCTTTATGTAATGTGTTATCTAATTCTGTAAGCTCCGTGTGATACTTAGTGGTGCACAGGGATTTCTAAATGTTCAATAAAAGAGAAGTAGGTTGGATGATATTTCCAAGGGTCAAGTTTTAGATCCATTTGCTAAGCCTTGTATAATACAGGAACCCTAAAAGGGAGGTGCGGTCTCACAGAAGTCATTCAATGAAATAGGTGAAATAATTCAAAGAGCATCCGCTGAAACAGGTTGAAAAGAGCGCGTGTAGTAAAAGTTAAGAAACAAGAAGTCAATTCTTCAAATTGAGTTAAAAATAAAATAGGACCCACGAAATTCCATCCTTAACAACCTGAGATACTACATCGCCTTAGTTAAGGGTTAGCAATATCGTTACCAGGAAATATCGTGACTTTAAAAAGCTATACTTATAAAATGTAAAAGATTCAAATCTCTGTTTGCTCGATCGTTTCCCAAATGAGGCATCACGAATACTTTAACATATTCAATGGTTTAAGTCACGCAGGCATTGATGAAAAAATCCACTTTAAAATGCTCCAGAAACCGGAGATAAGAGCTCTCATACAATTTATCCACATGACTGTACAATAAAATATCCAATTTTTTTAGTTATCTGCATAAAATCTGAAAATCCGGACATATGACACAGAGGTGGATGAGAAAATTCAATACTTCGAAGGTCACGGCAAAGTTTGCAAGAGCAAATGCCTCCTCTCCCAACTTTAGCATATACTGGTACAATACAGCATGTTCTATGTTTAGTAATATAAAGAAGAAAGTCAAATATGCATCTTAAAGGCTTTATTTATCAGTCAAATCAGCAATATTAATTACAAGACCACAAACAAAATTTTATTTTACCATAGTTTTTTTACTTGTTGCATTCAGATACACGTGAGTATGCAGATAGGAACAGTCAATCCATTGGCTAAATTAATTTATTCCAATTTTTGTACAGATATACAAAATAAAACTCTGTACTATATTTAATCTATAATTCTCTTCACATTTTCCCGTTGAAATGTTCTTATACATGTGGATAGGCAGATAGATTTTCCTTAGACTCATTTCTGCCAAGCTTAATGAAACATCTGCAAATTTGATGTAAAGACCACTAGCTAAGTTTCATCCATCAACTCCAACATAATTTCAAAAATAGGTTTTCCATTTTCAAGGAGTACGAAGCTATGAATGTTAATCAAAATCTGAAGGCGAAAAATTTTAGCGATTACAGTTTGCTATATATGAAAAATAAAGATAATCACAGTGAGTTATGATATGACTTCTTTGGAGATGGTGATACAGCGCATGATCGCTATTTCTTATATGGTAAATTAATCTCAAACAACACATTAGCATTCAAAATTTTAAAAAAATCCTTAATAAGCGACTGTTGAAAAATTTGGACAGAAAACGCCATAATTCGTTGAAGTAAATGAAGCAAATGAACGTCCTTCTCAGAATGATTTGTAAAATACTTCTTCAATTTTCTTTCTTCCGGCACGCAACTTGCAAACATTAATTTAGAAATACCTTGAATTATGGCCATAAGAATAACCGGATTCTTACCAAAGGTTAAAATATTAATTTTAAGCAATAATAATTACAATATAAGTCAAAACTAAGAACATAATTTTTTTCACTTTTAATTTCACTGTATAAATCCACCTATCCTACACTTTACTTCAATTCATAATCAACAATAGACCACAATAACAATATTAATTGTGATATATAGTGCAATAAATGAGGAGTTATATAGTAAATTTTCATCAAAATATGAAAAAAATCAATGCCGAATTCATCAAAAGCAATTAAATTAGTGTGTATCGACAGTAAAAATATGTGGAAACTATCATGAAAGACAGTCGAAAGCCTTTGAAGATAAAGCTAGAAATGACCAATTGTCACTGTTATTTAGAGAGATATTTTAATATTTTCAGGCCTTGGAGTCGAAAGCTTTAACAGGTAGATTGCCAAGAATATTGCAAAACTGGACGATTATCAGTGGCAGTCCGTCAACTTAGAAGCCAATGAGACTATATAGCATATTTCTTCTGGATATGCGTGCAAAATCTTAGAAAGAGTATAATTGATTCTCAACCAATTTTCTATCTGCTTTTTGAATACCATACGCAGCCAAACCTTGTTTTACAATTTTAAAAGTGGCTCGTTTAACGAGTGATGTTTTGCAAAATGAGTTGCTAGGTGATACCGTTACCTCACACATCACCTTGATTGCCTCCCTTCAGCCTGTGTTTACCTTTTTCTTGTAGAAAGCTTTTATATATACATAGAAAAATTTGGCCTGTGATGGCTGTCGAAAAAGATTCTTAGGGTTTTGAGCAAATACCTGAAGAATCTTAGTTGATAAGATTTTGTCACTGCCAAAACTTTAGGGCAGAGCAACCTCAATAGAAGAGGAGGGAACCAAACTATAAATGGTTTAAAAAACAATGGAGCTGCTTTATATGTCACAGTAAAAATTAAGGAGGAGATTTCGGAAGGTGAGGAATAAATAACATATGCATCAACCTATTGGTGCAAAAAGAAATGGCTAGATGACATCGTGACGTCACATTCTTGATTGGTTTGTATCAACCTGTGTTGAAAATTATTTATAGAAAGCTCTTCTATTTACTTGGAAGCTACATCTGTAAAGGTTTTCAAGGGCCTCCAAGGGATTTGAACAAGTGCCTGTGGAATTCTAATTGATGCCCCTACCATAAATTTGAGGTTAGAGATAGATATCAACGCCATCGATGAACTGGAAAGGTGCATAACCAGAGCTACCGAAAAACCAGAGCTATGAAACTATTTTCTATGCCACATCAAAAAGCTGTGGAAGACATTTGGTGAAAAGAGGAAGAAATACTAGATGCAACAACCTGCCAGTTAAATAAAGCATGGGAAATTATTGCATTGTACGTTGACAATTTTCACCTTGTTAAAACAGTATATGTTCTTTCTACAAACTCATTCTATGATCCTGCTGTGTATCAAGTTCGACAACTTTTGAAGAGCAGCCAAAGTCAAATGCCTTTGATAATTTTTTAGCAAAAAAAGAAGGCATGAATTATAAATAATAAATTACATTATTATAAACTGATTTGAGTATTTTTAGATGTATAAACGCATTCTTCTATTTTACGTGGATTCTTAAGGAAGATAATTATTTGGCATTGCGAGTAACGTTCGGGAATGAATTATGCTCTTTAAGCGAGATTGCATTTTTTCGTGTTCAGCCCGAACTTCTCGTCCCTTCTTTGCTTAATTCATCCTGATATGCACGCCGAGCATTTTCTCTGTTAAGACATAATAATAACCCACTCTGGCATCTGGTTTCCCGATGTTTCTGAAAGATTGGCTGCTGACAGCCATAATAAGGATACAAAAATTGTTGTAAATTATCTTGCACCAGCTCATATACATCACTTTCATTAGAAGTTGCGATTCGTCATCCGCGATGAAAACATCATAATTCTTGTACTTTATGTAGAAATATTAGAGTACAACTAGAAAGTCTATTTGTGGCAGATGCAAAATACCCACTTATGTATCTGGCGGTTTCTTATCCACTGTTTGAAGTATCCCCAGAGGCTTTTGTTTATGTTAATCAATATTTTTCAAACTTTACTGCAGACGTCTAAGTTTAGTTATATTAAAGTCCCGTTGTAAAGCAATTATAAGGATATTTTGGGAAGTACCTCGTAATTTTGAACTGGGATCAGATGATGAGGATGACACCGGAGCGTATCACATCAGTGGGAGGACGTTTTGCCCTGAAGAATTTAACGTTCAACAGATCCCCTTACACGACGATTTTTCGGTGGAATCGGGTTTTGAACCTGAAAAATCCTCAACGAAGCCCAGGTCTGAAAGAAAATCAAAGTTCCCTTCGAAATATCGTTGGACTCTAAATCAAATTGTTAGAGAGGATCGCAAGACCACGACTCCTGAAATTACTGCAAATCTCAATGAATACGGATAGAACCCAGTTTTCATGAAAACTGTTCGTTAGGAGCTTCACAAATCTGTATTGTACCGAAAATCTGTAATTAGAAAACATCTGCTCTCAAAGGCAAATGCTTCAAAACGCTTAGAGAGGTGTAGAAGTCTTCAAAAATGGTCCCACGTGCAGTGGGAAAATGTGATTTTCTCTGAAGAATTATCGTTTACCCAATTTCCGACCTCCAGCCGAGTGCACGGCCGAGATAGACGAAAAAGCATTTCATCCAGACCGTCTTCTTCCAACCGTATGACATGGCAGGGGTTCTGTAATGATCTGGGGTATTTTTCTTAGAAATCTGCCGGCCCAATTTTATCCCTTCTTGGAAGAATTAACAACCGAGATTTAGGAATTTTGGGGCGACTAAGATCATCCAAGGGTTCAAGAACTGTTTCCAGAAGGGACATCTCTCAACATGATAGTGTACAAATACATACAGTTAGAATTGCTAAAGAATGACACGAGGAACATTCTAATGAGCTTGGGCATCTTATCTGGCCACCACAATCCTCAGATCTCAACATTATTTAGCATTTATGCTCCAAGTAAGTAAGATGTCGATTTCTCTAAAGAACCGAATCTCTAAAAGAACTGAAGGGTGTTTTAACTGAAAAATGGGCTAAAATTACTTTGGGAACAACCCACGATTTGTATGAACCAATACCTCGGATAATCGAGGCTGTAAATGCCGCAAAAGGGGGACCTACACCGCATTAAAATATATTTTGTTGATTTTTCAAGACGTTTCCTCTATTTTGTGCAGCTATAGTAAAATTTATTAATTCTATTATTATATGAAGGGGTTTATTATTTCAAAGGAGTTGTCATCAACTCATTTTTCCTTAAAGGATTTCCTTTTCCTTTTTTTCCTTTCCTTTATTTAAATAACTAATAAATTCCTTTCATCTATAGACAAAACCTGAAAATAATTTTGAATTATTCCTTTATGGATCTGAAAATGATAGAAAAGAATGCATTAGAGATTTTAAAATATATACAAAGAAATGAAAAAAAACATTCAATAAATTATAAATAGTAATTTAAGTTTTAGATATGGGCTAAGTTCTTAAGAGAGCAGTGAAAAGTGTTCAAAATTAGTGACCTTCTGTTCATGCAGTCATTTAATTATCCAATCTCAAATAATCCAGTTAAATAATTTGAAATACTGCCACTGCTATCCCAGTATTTTAGACATGTATACGAGGTTGATTTCTGGATAAGTCTTTGTTATCGTAATTAAACAGAATTCCAGTCATCCGAACTCTAATTATCGGAATATTTTTGAGAAAGAAAATCGTAAACAAAGTTTTTCTTAGAATAAACTAATCAAGACAGCGAAACTATATACTTTCAGAGATATGTTCAAATAAGTATACTTTTATAAAATATGCAATTTTGTATTATAAAATGTGATCAGTAATGCATTTGCTGTAATTAAATTAATGCACCAAAAGCAAAATCCGTTTTTCCTCTTAACTTTCTCTCGTCATTTATCCAAACATCAGCATATTCGATTATCCAGATAGAATGTGATCTCCATTTAATTAGATAATTCTCGCTTTTATTCAGTAGATACTGGAGATGAATTTCACTGCCACTTGCTCTGATGAGTATGGAGCAGATATTCATAGCCTGGAATTTAGCAAAGAATACATTTCAGGCTATCTGCTCGGGAATGTAAAAAGTAACGAACATTAATTGACCAAATTTCTTAGCTATTCTTTAGAATATTCAACTGAAAATCAAAATAAATTGAATTTTATTTTTACTTAAATGGTAAATTGCAAAATATCCAATCAATTAGAAGTGGAATTGCAAAAAAAAGACACATATTAACAAAATTTCAAAATATAATTAAATTACCTTATAAATCATTAATCTACATTTATCTCTTAACGTTGGCTCTTTCCCAAAATCTATTGTTTGTTGCTGCTGTCATTGTTTGTTTTTTCAATCGAACAACTTTTACCAAAGTTCTAGCACAGGAATAGGGTGTCTTCCTCGTGATCTGGGCGCCCTGAGCTCGAGTCCCGGTCCGGGAATGTTTTTCCTTTATCTGTTCTATCTGTGACATCATGTTTGAATGTACCCCCCCCCTGTAAAAAAAGGGTTGTGCAAGCGAATATGATGCGTGAGTAGTTGTTCTGTATGTGTCGTCTTTATGAAATGTGTTATCTACTTTTGTAAACCCGTTTGATAATCAATGGTGCACGGGAATATCAACATGTTCAATAAAAAATATCTAACAATTCAAACTTCTGAAATCCGAGGAACTTACGATCTTCGGCAATTAAACGTATTCAAAATACAATCAAGACTCTCTAAAGTAACTTTTCAAGTAGCAAAGTGACTCCCGAAATTCTTTCCTACATGTATTTCCTATGTATTCTTTCCTATATTTAACCATCAAATTGTCTGTTTGATTCATCATCGAAAGAAGCCCTATGACTGTACACAGCTGTACATAGCCATAAGCAGCTGAATAGGCTTACTCGAATTTTTCTGTTACCATCTTGTAAGCGAATGTTTGTTTTATGCTAACCACTCGCGGGCATTTCTCGGCTTTCCTTCTCCATTCTACTTCAGCCGAAAGATTTTGTGAATGAGCCAGTGAACTTGAAAGAGACTTTACACTCACATTCAAACCATCTTACGATCGTAGTTACATTCACTTAAGAATGCGTCAAATCAATGAGTTTATTTGTGAATGAATGAAAGTTCACAGGGAATTAGTCTGCCATTAATTCCTAGGATTTGAACATATTTTGATACTTTTCAGATTTGATTTTCAAAACTTCAATAATAGGATTTTTTAACACTGTTAAGACAGATTATATTGTAGACACTTGAGAACATCCCAGATATTTAAATTAATTTTTGTTGATTTCCTTTCAAAATTAAATAATGTTTCAAACAAAATATATCATTTATTATTTTTAATAATATCTTTGATTTGAAAAAAAAACATTTTTTGAAAATTATAATGTTTATAAAAAATTAAAGTAACAAAGAGTTTTTTATATAGCAGAAAAAAACTAACTATTAAAATTACATAAATCTCTCTCTCTCTCTCTCTCTCTCTCTCTCTCTCTCTCTCTCTCTCTCGTGTGTGTGTGTGTGTGTTCTGACGAATTTTGAGAAAATTTGGCACTATTTTCTCCAAAATGAAAGCTGTCTCTCATAACTATCATCACTTTGAAGACCAGAAGTAAATTAAAATATCAGTTTATTAAAAAATTAAATAACTTAAAAATTTTCTCTCATTAAATCTATTCGCATTTGAAAATTTGAAAATTTTAGTAAGAAATATTGCATTATTCGAGCAATAGTTCGAACACTAATAGATTGTTTAATTTCGCTTTCTTTTTATAAAATATATTCGTAATAATTTACTTTTTAACAGCAATTTTTAAAGTTATTAGCATTAATTTTTTTGTATTAACTGGTTTAATTTTTGCCTCATGCATCGATACCCTATCTAAGTATTAGTATATCATAAATTTTTATATTCACTTTTTACGTCTAGCTCCGTAGTTTACATCTCATTAGATGTAAAAAGTCTAATGAGATGTAAAATTTTACTTTTTAAAATAGAGATTTCTTTTTAATTTTGCATTTTTACACAGAATTCAACTAATAAATGTCATAATCCAGACATTTTTTTCTGTTTAGAATTTTAACTAGACAGTATATCTTTTTATTCTTACTGAATTATTTTAATCGCATATTTTTTCTATGATTTTTTAAAAATTTAATAATGATATGTTTTGAGCATTTTAAATTTGAGTAAATTTCCAAAAGGTTTAATTTTAAAAACATGAAAAGGCAAGATCAAATATTTCAATTTACCGTATTAGAGCATTGATGCTCATCTTTGTTTTATAATTTTGTTTTTATTAATGCTTCATTGTCCTTCATTTTTTGTTTTCCAATAACAATTTATTAATATTTATTGTACCTATAAACAAAATTGATAGAATCCTGATGAATATCCTTTCTAGTTTCTTTGTAATTAGGTTCTAGTTCAGTTTTCTAAGGCAACAACTTGCAAATGCAAATTAAACAGTATCCGTTATGTTTCGTAATGAGTATATTTCTTTTAATTATGTTGTAATCAATTCACAGGATTATATATACATATATGCATGGGAAATTATTTAGAGTTGCTGAAGGAAACTCACTGTTTCAAGAAATAAGAAGTTTTGTAACTATCTGAAGTTGAGACAGGTGATTATTTTTGCCTATAATAAAATCATTTTGAAGAATTACTTATCTATCATTCTTTTCTGCTCTGTTATCTGCTGTCTCTTGCATTTTTCTTAATTTCATTCACAGCCTTTTCCGATTAGATATATCAAATTTTTTTAAAATGACTAAATTATGAAACGTATTTGAAGTATGTTCTGTTATCATGACCACATTTTAATTCAGAGAATGCTCAGTAGAGTAACGTCTTTGTTTCCAGCTTTTACATGAATCCCCAAATTCATGGAGCAATTAATGAACTAAATAAGCAGAAATAAGAGGCAAAAAAATCCTAAAATAGTATGAGTTTTAAAAAATAGAAGAAAAATATCTGAAATTCCAACTTATTTCTTAGGGAATCTTTAACAAAATTTCAATTAAATATTCATTGACGCAAAACATAATCAATTTTCTTGGGTGGTCACTGAAACAAAAAAAATCATTAATAATGATATTTTTTTACTGAATATTCTCAATCTACAGCAATTAATGCTTCTACCTGTTGTTTCAAAAAATAAAATTAATCCGCTGATTAATTTATCATGAAACTCTCAACCATGATATGAAATGAAAATTAACTTTTTTGTGTATTTTGCAACTTAAACCTGTTAAATTTCTTCTCGTACTGACACTTCAGTTTCAGTTATTATTAAGATATTTTATTCTGAAAGATGACTTATAAAAGCGTGATTTATTTTCGAATGAATTTCAGTAGTCATTAAAATCATATTTTCCAATTCTATCAAATAATAGCAATGAAATTTAAATAAATGAATCCCATTGTAATAATCCAGAATACCAATATTACAAGTGAAACAAGTTAGTTGCTAGAGGGGGGGGGGGGGGTAATTTTAAATGAAGAAGACTATGGTGGTAGGTAAATTAATAGGAAAATTAACTGCACTCCAGATGCAAGCACAAATTTAGTTATATTAACGTCCCGTTGTAAAGAAATACAAGGGCTATCTTCGGACGGACCTCTTAATTTTGAACCGAAGTCAGATGACGAGGACGACACCTGAGCTGGTACCCCCTTTCCATAACAGCTGGAGGACGTTTGTCTCTGACTTAAATAACATGCAACAGACCCTCGTACACAAGGGTTTCACAATGGAGTCGGGTCTCGAACCTGATATCCAACGTCTAATGAGCCGAGACCTTACCACCAGACCACCCTAACCCCACCCCAGAGTCAAGTAAGCATTTTAAGAGTAAAATAATAAAATTATCTTATAAATAAAACATATTTAAACTTTAAATCACAATAGACAGTAACTCTTAATTTAAAAAAACTGTTTTATTAACATTACAATCAAAATTTAAAAAAAACTTTCTACAATGCATCTAAATAGAGTACGTTTGTTTCAAAGAATGTTGAGGTTCTTGGTCTTATGATCCCTCTTGCTGAACACATACAGACAGAAAATATATTAATTCTCAATGGAGATTTCAACTTTTTCCGATTTATTGCTCAGTAAATGTTATTAATGATTCTGATAAAAACATTTGAAAGAAAAAAAAATGTATTTTTAATATATGTTTAAACTATAATGTAAATCTTAATTTATGAAATTCCTATATTATATTTTGAAATATAGAGCAAGCAATTTTCTATGATGGTGCTATTGTTGTTACTTATGGAACTTTATAAACCCGCTGACAGATTAGTCTGTTATTTAAGCCGAATGAGTGTCTCTTGTTTATTCAGTATCGACAACTGAGGCCAAGAGTCTGACTTGTCTAGTTCATGCATCACATTCGCTTGTACCAGCCCTTTTTACAGGGACATATTCATAAGCCTCACAGATAGAGCACAGAAGAAGAAGAACCCTCCCCGAACTGGGACTCGAACTCAAGACTCCAAGAACTCGTGAAAAACGTGCTATAATGGTAGTTACATAACCTGAAAACACACCTTTCACCTTTTATTTCATGTTATTGTTGTTATTAGTAGAACTTGCCATAGATAAGCTTCGCCGAGACATTAGCGAATTTAAGCCGAAAGGAGTGTCTCTTATTTAGTAGTACCAATTAGGGCCAAGAGTACGACTTTTTCTACTCACACATCGCATTCCCTTGCAAACTCCCTACTCACGCATCACATCCCTTCTTTTTATAGAGGGGCACATTCGTACACTTTTCAGATAAAAAACAGAACAACCATGCCCGAACCCAGGACGCTCAACTCTCAGGAAAGACGCGCTACATCTATGCTAGGAAGACGACTTTTATTTCATTCCAGAGCTATACATAAATTCAAATCCTTGCAGTTTAGTGATAGTCATTAAATTCTGAGCCTCTTTTAGTAGAATTTTTAAAATTGAATAACACGTTAACATGATTCAAAAATGGGGGATCAAATATATGGGATCAAAAAGTACCCCGAAGTTAAGATATCGATGGTATTTGTATGTTATTAATTTATTAAATGTTTTTAAAGAATTAATTCTTATATAATGGTTATCAAACTTCAGAAGACATGGAATATCGAACTAAGACGAGATTGGGACATATTTGTCCGCTTTTGATAACATTCCCGCTCTCTTCTACCCAACAACACTACTCCAATCGAGGACTGAAGCGAGGATAACAAAACATTCCATCATCTCATTGTCGTCGCCCCTCCGCGGCACAGACAGACGGAGCAATAATTACTCCTGACAGCCCGCCAGCCGGAAGAAAGCGAGCGCTCATTCGCGACTTATTTATGTTTAATGAGTAATTAAAGGGATTAAATAAGACGGGGCAACAGGGCGTCAAAAGAAAACAATGACTGGAGGAGAGGGGCGAGAGGCACTCCAACCACCGACCTTCAAAGCACACGGAGGGGGGATCGAGCGGAGATAAATTAAAAGGAAGATTTGGATCATAGTGGATTGGATTGGAATGTTGACTTTAGAGTCAGAAAAAGGCCACACTGCGCCATGCGTATGGTCAATAAAAAACAAAAGTAGGAAAATTCAAACATCTTTCAGTAGAAAAAAGGTTCATAAAAGTCTGTGATACAACTCTGGATCCATTCAATGATGCGTCAGGCAAACATGGAGATTTAGATAAAGTGGTAAAAACCAATTGCTTTCAAAAATTTAAAGAAGTTTTTGCTGTTGTCGTTCTCGTGTTCCGCTTTACAATGGAAGGAGGAGTGCTGTAGCTTCTAAGGATTTAGACCCCTGAGCACCCGAGGGCGGAAGTCTGACTTATAGCTCACACACGTCACAATCCTTTCTGTGAGGTGGACTTCATTCATTCATCCACAGATCGTAATCTAGATCTGGAACAGAGAACAATCATCTCTGACCCAGTACCCCCAGGGATATTACTCTCGACGTGGAGGACTTTGTGACCACAATAGATGTAACGAGTGCCAGCCACTAAATACATGGAGAGTCTTAAAACTGGAGGGTTCGAACTTGAAGTCCAAGGGATACGGATTCAACGCTCAAATAACCAGGCTATACCAGCAAGATATTCATGAGGATTTTCTCCCAATAGCGTTCGCATGACCAGTGATGAGGAATTAAAAAAAATTCAAGAGATAAAGATTAAAATCAGTACATTCCATAAAAATATGAACTGTAAAAATTGCTTGGCATTTGGTGCAAAAAGTATCTCGATAGCTTAATAAAAGATGTTTATGCGTTAAGCAATGTGACAAATGCAAAGCCTAGTCAATCTAACTTAGAGCTCACGCATTGGAAAACAAGGCCATGGTTTATTAGAGGATCTTATATGGTGTAATTTATTATTTGTCTTTTTGGCTCAATGATTTTTTTCGTAACGAGCAAATATGTTTTGCGAAAGCATTCTTCGCGTCCTAGATAGGTATTTCTCATTGTATGAACAATGTGGCTGTTTTTTCAGCCTTGTCCGCCAGTTCATTCCCAGCTACATCAGATCTTAGTGATCAACATATAAAGAAAATAATGGTGATGGAATTGGAGTGATTGCCAGTTAATAACACCAGTATGGCACTAATAATGCATATGTTAAATAAACGTCATTTACTGGTTATTATTGAAACTAATAGCCCCAATTGTTATTGATAACTAGCCTCTTTTAACAACCAGTTCGTTCGCCAGGATTAATAGTTGCTATATTACTAAAAATGCAATTGTTTCGTCTGCAAATTATATAAATAGACATAGATATATACATAAATATAGGTATAGGTATTTAGATATAGAATGGATGTAGATACAGGCAAATAGATGTAGATGCAGATATAGGTATAGGCACATAGATATAGGTATGGATATAGATATAAGTATATATGCAGATATAGGAATAGGTATATGGATAAAGATATGGATGTAGATATAGGTATAGGTATATGGATATAGATATGGATGTAGATATAGGTATA
>JAOUZG010039747.1:610950-634938 GCA_026289955.1 Argiope argentata
CTTTGACACATTTCAAAAATTCGGTTTAAAAAAAATAAACGAGATAGAAAGTAAAATTAAGTTACATTTATTACCTCAAATAGTGAAGTTTTTTTTTTAATGTATCGATACACCTCAATGTGGGCCCCTGATTTTCGGGGGCTACGAGCAAATGACTGATGAATTCTATCGAAGACACTTCTGTGTCGACCCAGGACACTCCCAGTTTCCAAAAACTTATTTTTCCATGCAATAATGCTGTTACGAGATGGAGGGTCTTTTCCCATCCAGAATAATAATTGAGAAGAAATGTTAATTTTAAGCTTAATTTTTATAATTTTTTTCTGAATTGTCCATTACAATTCCATCAGAAAAAAGGAGAAAAACGCTTAGAAGGAAAGAATAATGTTAGAATGGATAGTTGTCATTGTTGCTGTTGTTTACAGAAAAAATCAATCATTCAAAAATGATTCTTATATAGGGCGGAAATTTTTAATTGTTATTCCATTCTGTATAACACTTATTTAAGTGAAATTATAAAAAAATTAATTCAAATTCAAAAATGAATTAAAATATCTGCTTTCCAAATGTATGCTTTTTAAAGTTTATTCCTGGCTTAATTGACTTACATTACGAATGATCTTCTTATACGCTTTTAATACTTACAATATAATTTAAATTTTTGCTCTAAAATATGTAGCTTTATATTAAAACATGAAAATGAATTCTAGAGAAACTTCTTTCTCTCCTTATGCCCATTATTCACAAAGAAATATAGGTATCCAGTTTGGTTTGGTTATATTAATGTCCCATTGTAAAGCAATACTAGAATTATTCTGGGATGGACCTCGTAGTTTTGAACCGCGATCAGATGACGAGAACGACCCCTGAATTGGCATCTCCCTCTCCACATCACACCACAACAGTGGAAGGATGTTTGACCCCGATGGATTCCACGTATATCAGGCCCCTTTACACGACGGTTCATTGGTGGATTGGGTCTTGAACCTCCATCAACTTATAAAAATAAAATAGCTGTTATGTATTTTTTTTCGTGCCAATGGGTAATTTTAAGGGTATCAAAGGTGCGAAATTGCATGCATAAGCCGTAAAATATTTGTCAGGATTATTGATCAAAATATTTTAAAATTTCTCTTATATCCAAGAAAATGATATTTTACCTTGTATGAGTCATTAAATGATTAAAAAAAATTAGAAAAACTAAATTTTAAAGCAATTTATCAAGTTCAGTCATAAATAGTCATATTGATGTCACAGCAATTGTATAGCCATATAAATAGTCATATTGATGTCATAGTAATTGTATAGTCATATAAATAGTCATAGTACTTGTATAGTCATATAAATAGTCATATTGATGTCATAGTACTTGTATAGTCATATAAATGGTCATATTGATGTCATAGTACTTGTATAGTCATACAAATAGTCATATTCAAAGTCATATTTATGATAGTCAAACCATAAGTAATTTATATAATCTACCTTTAAAACTGAAAAAGTATTTCAATTTCTGTGAATGAAACTGGTTGAGTTCCGAAGTTTTGTATTTCTTTATTTTAGGTTAAACAAAGATAGCCTCGAGAAATTAGCGGGTTTTCCAAGAAGAAGCACTGAAATGCTCTAGGGAAGCATAAAATAGTTAGATTTAAAATTCCACAGCTCTACTCAATTGAAATAGTAATTCCTATTAAGTTTAGCAAGTTATATTTTGAACATGACTAATAGAACCAATACAATTGTTTAAAATTTAAACCACGAAATTTTTTCAGCATTTAATTCGCTATGTTCGCTTAAAATACAATTTTTATTCGATTTAAAGTATTTTTATTTAGAAGTCCTGGCTCATTTCCCAGGGTTAATGAATTATTTAATATGTCACGATTAAAGTAGATATTTAATGAAATCATACAATTGTTACCTAACCCATATTCTGAGCTCATAGATCCCCTTTGTGGGAGATACAGCTTTCCGTTGTTCCCTTTTAATAAATTAAAAATGACTCATTAATTTATATCGATAAAAGAGTTTTATTTATTCAGACTTAAACATTTTTCAGAAATGAAATTCAATCGATTTCGCCCTTTCATTAAACATATTTTGGGACAAGATTTTTTGTATTTATCATACACTGTAAAAATTAACTTTAAATAGTTTTCTTTTAAAAACAGATGCAATCTGTTTCATGATAATTAAAATATGTTTGTTTTCAACAAAACCTACATCTTCATTAAATTTTTTGAATAAAATAAATTAAATTACAACCTTTGTAATGTATAACACTGTAAAATTCAATCGGGGGTCATGCAGATTGAATAAAATTGTCTGAACCCCAAAATTTGCCTTATTTTCTCCAAGTATCAATTTACAGATTTCTTTTAATTTTATTTATTTATTTTTTGTATTTGATGCATTTGAAGTTTTTTTTTCAGATTGTAGGTATATTTTAATATTCGATAGCTTTTCCACTACATATAACTTGAATAAATACTTATGAGTACTTATTCAAGCCCTAATTATAAGAATTTTATTACTGTTTCAAACTTTTAGATACAATTTTTTTCATTCGAAACTTTTGTATATTTTCAGCTGTCAGTTATGAAATTATCAGAATTTTCAGTTTTATCTATGCACTTGATTTTATAAAATTATTATTGGAAAAACTAGTAATCATATAAAATGCTTTCTAAACATTCAAATATTGCATTAATTTTTGAATATTCGAATTTACATGATTTTCAGGAATATTTATATCTTTTATGTAAAATTTTTGGGCTTGAAAAAAAATACTCAATATAATCTTAATAGCGAATAGAAATTGAAATTGAAATTATAAATGAAATAGTGAGTTTAAAATTTCGGTGCCAAATAACTATCTATATTTTGCGTAAGAATTAACATTCAAATCGTGTCAAGGTTACGTAATATTTAAAAGAAAATATCGATTCTATTTTTTACAAATGCAACAAAAAACACATTATATTCGAAATATTTTTGTATATCATACTTTTTAGCATAAATATCCTAATTTTTATATAAATGATATATTTTTGATTTTGCGTCATCTCTTGACGTCTGTGACGTCACCTCCTAGATAACAAAACTCTGTCCCATCTATCGTAATATTTTTCAAAAAATTGCATTAAAAGGTTGTTTAAATCGAACAATATTTTAATCTTTGGCTAAAGCAATGGTTCGCTAATTTCCAGTCGTCCATTCTTCATCAAAAATTAAAAGTCCCAAGCTAATTTACCGTGGCAGTACTGCCAACTTCATCGAACACTAATTTTTTAAGAATTTGGAACCAGACCAAGAAGAACGAAAATCTTCTGAGTCCACTTTTTCCACTGCTGCTGAATCCAGCGATCCAAAACTTCGATCTGAAAGATCTTCTCTCTTAATTATCACTCTTCGTGTGTTCTGGAATTTCCAGTCCGAGTCCCGTGGCCTTCCCCGGAGGAAGATGCCAAAGGCTGACCCCCATCCGAGGGGTGAAAGGGTAAGCCGAGAGATGCGAGGGACCACCGAACGATGCGCATAATGGCGAGGAGTGATGCTGGCACCTTTCCAAAAATTAGAAGTGGAAGAGAGCATCCCTCTCCGTGAGTGAAGTTAGGTTGAGACAAAGCTCGCCTCCCGACTGGAAACTGTGTCAATATCGATGGGGGAGAATCGTTTGAGGTTTGGGCAAACGATTTCCAACGATTAAACGCATTTCAACGCGCGTTTGCGATCAGCCAAATAGAAGGAAGATAACTTTTACTGCAAGAGTCTTCCACAATTGCTTTTGAGCAAGTATGAAATGTGGAGCAGCTGATAAAGTGACTGAACACCAGTAAATTAGGCTCAAAGCCATGCAAACCCTGCAAGTTTAAATACTATACAATAAAACAATATGTCTCATAGAGGGGAAAATAATTCACTTCAGTGTGAATTTGCGATTAAGCCAATAAAAGAAACAATAATTTTTTTAATGATATATTTTACACTAATTTTCACAATACTCCACCATAACTTTTAAGCAATAGAAGTATGAAGAATAGAGCAATCGTTAAAGTGGTTAAAAAATTAGAAATGCCAGATCCGCAAATTAAATCCAAAAGCATGCTAAATTTTCAGATTTAGTTATCATATAATATAAAAAATATAGATACCATACGTTGAAAATAATATTATTAGCTTTATTACAATTTATAAAATCTTGACAATCTCATGATAATTTTCTCATTACTGCCCTGTTAATAGACAAGCACTTGTTATCGAATTCATTTATGCTGCTATTGTTTAAAAGGAAAGAAATCTATACATTTCCAGAATTTTTAAACCAGAAATTAAAGTATTTGTAAAATAAATGTCTTTGGCGATCAGTTTATATAACATGAATACTGCTTTTCAGTTAATTCCAAAATACATATTTTGATACTTATGATTACTTTAACAAAATATTTAATTGTACAATTAATTAATAGTATATACTTTGCCTATTATTACAAATATAAAGTAAAAAGATACATAATTTTAAATTAAAACTTTTTATCTTAAAATATTAACCTCCTTTGGCAACCAGTTGGTACGTTGGAAATAGTGATCGCGTTTAGTTTTATTTAAATTCCAATGTATATTTTGTTGCTTATGACGTTCCCGATAAAGTAATTCAAAGCATCAAATTGTGAAAGCATTAAAGTTGTTTTTATAACAGCTTTATGCTTATTTTAATTTTTGGTGAACGAATCTTCTTAATCCAGTCCATTCCATATTATTATGGATCCTTTAGGAACGTAATTACTTCGATTAACTAAATGCGCAAAACTGTACATTTGTCTTCATATTCTTCATGTATAATTTAGAGATTAAAAATTTATTTTTAGCTTCAATAAGGGAAGAAAATCATGGGCTTAATTTTTGATGCATTAAAATGGTTTGAATACTATTGCAGTTATAAATTGTATTACGAAAAGTTAAACAATAAAAAAGATTTTTAAAAAAACTTTCAAAATCCAGGAAATATTATCCCGAAATCTTTTCACAAAACCCAAAAATCTTTTTTTGCGATTGTTACAAGGAAAATCGTTTACATTTTAAAACGGTCGAAATCAGTTTTATGCCATGATATTTTCAGGAGTTATAATCGAAAAAATTTACGACTCGCCTAATTAATTAAAACTCTAATAATAACTTCAAAAAAATTCGTTTCAAAGTTCACATTCTCATCCTCCAAATTATTTTTGTATTGAATTCGATAATCCTAAATTAAATGGTTTATCCTGCGCAATACTAATAGCATGTTCTCCTTCACTGTATGTAGAGATGTTTATTATATCACAAGTTTTAAGAATTTCTTATCATTATAATTTCAGACAATATCATAAAAATAATTAGGTGGTGTGAGGTTTCTTTTAAAGTGATGAATTATTAAAATCTAATATTTTAAAATGGATAGATTCTCCAAACTCTACATAGGTTTTATTTCACCATTATTTGAACCTCATGATTCGAAATGTTTTTTTTTTTAATATTCATTATAATTGTTCTTTGAGTCACGTCTTTGATTAATAGCTCTGAAAAATCTTGAATGGTCAAGAAACTAAAATTAAAATGTAAAAATTCGAGATTTATTAATATTTTCCTTGTTTAATTTACGCTCCGTTAAGTATATGTGCTGTAATTTTGAACGGAATTCTTTATTTTGAACTATAATCAGGTGAAAGCAAAACCTTCAGAAAATAAAAATTAGTTCGGTAAAATATCTTTCATAACTTCTAAAACTATTTTTTAACAAAGTAGTTTAAAAGACCAAATTTGGCGTACAGATATAAAGAATTTTATAAAAGTTATTAACTGAAAATTCAGAATTTTACTTAAATGTGCACTTCGGTGAAAAAATTGCATAATACGAAATTTAAATTACAGTAAAAGCATAATATACTTAGATTGAATAATTTGTACATAAAACGGAATTTTTTCAAACGATCAATTAATGAAATGAAGTGCTTTTTTGCACTTTTTAAAGTAGGAGGTGGATTTCCTTTTATTTCTCGTTTAATATAAGTGTTCTAAAATATCCCATTTTTACTATTTTCACTGCTCATTTAAATTTGTTAATTGTTTTGAAAGTAAATATGATTTAATTCTTCTGAATTTTATTAAACGTATTAAATTTTCCTTAAACTGATAAATAATCACCACTATTAAATATGTCATAAATTTATAAATATATAATTTGTAACAAATGACTTGCTCTATGGTCATATTTTGTGAATCTCTTAATAGCCGTTAAAGAAAGTAAAGGTCTATTATATAATTTCTTTTGAAATATAGTGAGTATGGATTAAGTTGATTGACTTGATATTTCAAATCTAGAGTAAATAATACTCAATAAAAAAATTTCAATTTTGTAATGTGTGGAAAACTTCATACGCAACCATTGAGTTTAAAATATTGTAGTATATCAGGTATTATATTCACATGTTAAGTCACTTCAAAATTATTTCTGAATATTACAATTGGTAGCGAAAACACATGTTTTATCGCAAATTATGTCTCTCATAATTGCTTCTTAAAAATTCTTTCAAAAAAATTTCTTCAAAACAATCTTTCAGAAAATAATTGCGAGAATTCTTCAGAGGCAAATTCCTAGGCAAGTTTTTGTATAGGACTTCAAGATACTCGATTAAAAGATTTTCCTTTATCAATCGCCAAAGAATCCTTCAGAATGGGTACCTCAGAATTGGGTATCGGAATTTTCCTATATGATGGTTGGTTCTTGCCACCTGTTGGAAATAGAAATGGTCTGAAGTTGGTTACCTCCTACCAATAACGGGAAATGCCACCTACAGTAGAAATTGTATTGCGCCCTGTGATAGCCCTGTGTGTTATTTTTAACCACATTCCCTACAATGTGTTCCGTTGTTCCCATCATTCCTATAAGTTCGAATGCCCTCGAATGTACAAGGGTCACGATGGCCTGGTGGTAAGATCTCGAACGTCAGTTATAGTGTTTCAGGTTCGAAACCCGATTCATCCGAAGAATCGTCGTGCAAGGGGGACTGTTGCACTTAAAATCCGTCAGGAGCAAACATCCTCCCACTGGTGTGATGTGATGGAGATAGGGGGATGCCAGATATGGTGTCGTCTTCGTTATCTGACCGAGGTTCAAAATAACAAGACCACTGACCAAAATATCCCTAGTGTTACTTTACAATGGATTGTTAACCCCTTCACCGGTTTGCCCGTACGCCGTAAGTGCATCGATTTATCGAATTTTGATAGTTGTAAACAAAAAATAAATCATTCATAACAATTTTAATTCAATAGAAAAATGACTTCGAATACGTAGATATGCCAAGCATTCCATGGATTTCCATTTGAATCAAAATAAGAAAATATTCTCAAAATAGAAGATGTCATCTTATTAGATAGTAAGGAAAATAAACCGGTTAATAAAATTAAACTAAACGAAACCCTGGATCGTGCTGGGGTAGAGTTTTGTGGTTGCCCAATGAATAAATTTGTAAAATATATGAATTCGGTGAATGATAAAATGTACCATTATATCTAAGTTTAATAAGATGTAATTTTCCAGATTCCTATGTGTTTCATTAAAGTCATCTACTTATAGACATTACTACATTAGTAGAATGTCGGCATCCTAACTTAATGGCAGGGCTTCTTCTCCGTAATCTGGACATTTCGGATCAGACACCCGGTTCGGGCATGGTTTTCCTTCTGTGTTCTATCTATGAGGTGTGTGAATGTGTCCCTCCCCCTGTGAAAAGGAGCTGTGCAAGAGAATGTGATGAGTGAGAAGCAAAAATCGCACTCTTGGCCCTTGTTGACACTTCTACGGAGCAAGAGACGAGCCTACCGCTTAAAATCGCTGAGTATCCCAGGGAGCTTTTCCATGGCAAGTGCCACAAGAAACAACGACAATATTAGAATATTGTCAGCACCGAACTTTTATTCTAATAATATTGCGTAAAAATGTGGATACCGGGCAGTCAGGAATCGTAACATATAAAGAATATCTCTCTACAAAGCTAATAAAATCATTAGTTCAAAGAAATCTATAAATGCGTCAAAAATTAACGGAAACTGAAAACGAAATATATTATTTTATTAAAAGGCGGGGCTTATAACGCTCACTGACTAGGACCGCAAAATCCATCAATATATTTGTTATATCTCTTAATTCAGATTTAATAATTTTTTAAGAAATTTGCTAAATGGAGTTCCGAAAGCTAAATTAATCATTAGGATTCTAATAACACAAATTTGTTGGTTTGTAATTAATCCGCAAATAACTTTAAAATTTGTAAATAGCTTATACATTTTCTTAAGTGTAAGTTGAATGGAAAAAATGAATATAAAAACAGATGGAAAACTCCTTTCCTTTCATTCTAAATGTTATACTATCATTACTTGCATGAAAATGGCCTATCATGTTTGTAAGTCACTATTCTTCAATTGTTTTAAATGGAAATCTCAAGAGGAAAAAAAACTCCACTCATTATCTTTGTATGAATCCACGCTATTTCCCATTCTGAATACATACGTAGCACGTCTTCGTAAAATGAAAAAAAAATTATCATATTTAAATTATAATTTGCATGACTGCAAAATAAATTTAAGGGAAGGCTTCTATCATTTATTCAAATATTCACCAAATCTTCCGTTAAATATATTAAAAAACTCCTCAGCAGACTTTAAATTACTGAAAAAAGGTTTTTTAAGAGCTAATAGTTTTACCTCAAACCTAGATGTAAAATATAACTTTTTTTACCAAAAAAAACCCGAGAATCCTTATTTCCACACCAATGTCGAGTTTAATTTAGTTATATTAACGCCCCCTTGTAAAGCAACACTAGGAATATTTTGGGATGGACCTCGTAATTTTTAACCGTGGTCAGATGACGAGAATGACACCTGTGCTACTCCATCCGATCCTGATTGACGGTTTTGATTTCAACGACTTTAGAGAGGTGACAAGTTATTTTAGTTTAGTTGAATTAACCACCCGTTTGAAAATAAATACGGACCTTATAATTTGGAACCATGCTCAGATGACGAGGACGACTCTTGAACTGTCACTCCTCTCTCCACTCTATACCGCACCATAGCGAAGATGTGTGACCCTGATGGATTCAACATGCAACAGATCTTACATGACGGCTTTTCGGTGGAATCGGGTCTCGAACATGAAGACCTACTGCTCGTGAGTAGCCGAGATCTTACCATCAAGCTACAGAAGCAGCATTTGAAGGATAAAAAAATGGCCTGGAGGAGCAAAACAATTCGATGATAATCAATTACAAGAATTTTTGGATGGAAAAAAAGGTTGTAAAAACTATGGAAAATATAATACCAATTTTTCCCAATAAATGCCTTTTTAAAGAGAAACAATGATTAAAATCTATGTAAGCACCTTATACTAGAACAACACGAGAACTTATCTCCATTATTCCTTGTAGATTCTAGATTTGTTGAACTTTGGGAGAAAAGGCTACAATCCTTCAAATGTTCTCGATAGGTGTGTAACCTCCCTTCCGTTTCAGCTTCCAAATATAGATGTAGAATATACTTTGTTTTGTATAGCTATCAAAATGTTCGAAAGCGAGTAGGAATTTTCGTCGTCTTCCATTGTACCAGTTTTATGCAAATTATAATACAGATTTATAATTTCAATTATAAAGCCACATGGCATGTATCCAGGTCATTAAGAGTTTGACTTGCACAAACATAAAGTCATCCCTGGATGGATTTGGTTCAAATTCAAGAGAAATCTAAAAACTATTTAATATTATTGCATATTAAATTTTCCATCTCTTCAAAATAGTTGCCCTGTTCAAAAATAAGGTGAAATATTTCAATTTTTAGGGTATCATTTAGTACATTTTACAATTTATTCATAATAAATCCTTTAACAACATCAAATCATTAATTTTTAATATTCCTTTATATTTTCACTCATACTGTACATTATAGTGTTCATTCTTCCGGTTTTATTATACACCAAGTATACTTCATTCTAGTTTTTTGTTCATGTTATGTTTTACGTTTTTGTATTATGTCATTCGTTTTTTCCCTCCAATTAATTGTTGCGCATTTTTTTTTGGGGGGGGGGATCTTTTATTAAAGTCCATCTATGCCAAACCGGAAAGGAGCCCCATGATCCCTAGAAATGGAGGTGTGGTGCTAAAATGTTGAAATAAAGCAATCGAAATTTCAAAAAGTTATCTATTGTGTTCAAGGAAGTCTATGCAAAGATTCAGCAACATCCCCAATTACTATTACAACATACTATCACAAAATCCTTTCTGTTTGATCACTTCGTTTGCTGGTAGAGTTAAAGAGCAACCCCTTCTTTTTCCAATATAAATAGCTAAATGGAGCATCCGAGGGAAATTGGGATGCTAAACTGTTTACAAGGTCGTTCCATCTGGCATTTTTAATATAATTTAGAGCTGTTTCCAGTTAATATTCGGGGCCTGGGCTTCGCAAATGCTATTACTCATTCTGGAAGCGCGCCAAGTTCTGGCGGCACACATCAAACATACAAAGGTAATTGTACTACGATCAGCCTTACAGTGATCCTGGCCTCAAGCACAGTAATTTGCTCAGCTCCTTTGCAGAATTAACTCCAGGAACTGAAAAGATTTCAGATTAATGCCTTTTGTATTTTGACAGAAGCTCTAATTAAATTTCAGAGGTGTTTGAGGAAATTTGTATTTCAGATATTAAAACTCGGACGAAATTTCTTGTGAGAATTTTCTGTAGAATTTGCGTTAAAATAAAGCAATGATTTGGTTTTGGCATTTATACAGATATTTAAATCGAGAGGATGCATTGAAAGGAATCACAGATGGCACGTTCCTGACAGATTAAGAAGTATTTAGAAGCCTCGAAGGAATTAATTATGCGTCGAAAATGTGAAACCAGTGAAAATTGCATATTTTTATCCAATTTATGCATGCAAATAGCTACATACAGTTTTCTTTGACGGATACCAAAAGTCTCTGAAACTTCAATAGATTGTGCTTAGTGATACTTGTTATATGGAATTAAATTTTGGAAAGGAAAACTCTCATTAAAAATTCTAATCAGTTTTAAAAGTTCGTTTTAATACCAGCAATAGCTTCATAAAGAGAAAACTATAAACTTCTTAAGGGATACAATAAATAATAAAAGGTCGATACACTTAAATAATCTATGACCAAAATCGTGCATAGCGTATAATGATGATAAAATTCGAAATTATTAGAATATATTTTGCTGTGAAACATTCCAGAAAACAGTTTTTCATCAAAGCCATATGCATCCACAAAATATCTGAGTAATATCTTTCTATCATTTTATATCATTAGATAATTGAATCTCGGATTTAACAATAGTTCCATGAATATATTTTTTTATTTTCTAACAATGAATTGCAATAAAAAAGCAGAAAAATTCAAAAATTGAATAAAAAGCCGTTAATTGAAATTAGTTGAATAAAAAATCGTTTGCATTGAATTAATTAATTTTAAACTAAATTTTTTAACAAAAGCACGAAGAAGAGAAAAATATTCGATATTATAAAAACATTAATAAAATATCAAAATATTAAAATCATGATATTTAATTAACAGATCTCTTAAGCTAAAATCCTTAAAAATTGTAGGATATTGTCTATTTAAATTCAAAGATATAACGCTATTTTACTCACATCATCAATACGGTAATTTCTTCATTAATTTAATTCTGTTACAAAAAATGTGATTTTTTTTCTGTATCTATGAAATAAACAATTGAAATAGAAATTCAAATCATGACTATTCAACCTATAATCGATTCATTACAAAGAGAAGTCATTTAAAAATACTCGTTGGTGAATTTTATGACAAAATAGTAATTCTACATTAGAAATTTTCAACCTATAGTTAGTTTGTTGCAAAGAGAAATCAGTTAAAAATATTCGTTGACAAAATAACAATTCCACACTACAAATTTTTAATCTATAGTTGGTTTTTACAAAGAGAAGTCATTAAAATATTCTTTGGCAAATTTTGTGACAAAATAGCAATTTCACACTAGAAATTTTCGATCTATAGCTGATGTGTAGCAAACAGAATTTAAAAATATTAGATATGCATTTCCTGTCAAATCAAATCAGAAAATCTTAAATCAGCTTAAGGTATATTTTAAAATCTATTCATAAAATTAAAAATTGTTATTCACCGACCTTAACAATTTCATCTGATAGAACATGCAAAGTTATCAACAACAAAGTTTCCATCTATTGGCTTAATTCGTCTTAATTTATGAAGAGCTAAAATTTCAAATATACAGTTTTATTATATAAAACTGTATACTCGTAAGTCCTTAGTATTAATCATCAGATTAATACTAAGTATCAAATTGTGTGATTGCATCCGTATAGACTAAAGCATAAATCATTAGTATTAATCATCAGATTGCTAATGAATAATACTATTTTTTAATTATATTTATTTTAAATCTATTAAAATTATTAGGAGGTTTTCCAAAGGAAAACAGCAATAAATAGGTATTTTTACAACATCTATGTACTTTAGTTACTTTCGTCAGCAATATTGCAATACAGAGAAAGATACAAAAAAAAATATGAGTGATCATTTTTTTTCATTCACCACAAAACAGCTAAATTTTAGAAAACCTTATTATAGCCCTTCCCCACTCTTTTAATTAATTCTCTTACATGTTTATTACGTTGTGGTTTATTTAAATGCTTGTTCTCTAAGAAATTTATACATTTCATTAAAAATTCTACAAGTTCAAAGCATTAGAATATAAAGGATGTTTTTCTGTAAAATCACTGAAAACATCTTAAATTTCAAGAAGACATACAATTTTTCACATAAATCGACCAACGGCATGGTATCAAATTTAGCGCAATAAAACTTCAGGTCTAGTTACTCTCCAATAATTTAACACGAGATATATTAAATTGATAATTTATTAACTGCAACAGATTAAAAATCATGAAAAATCCTGTAATAATAATCTAAGGGGAAAATTATTAATAATAATTTACGATTCTGGCTCAACATTTCAATTAATCATTTGTAAAAACAGGCGATCTAAATTTTTGGAAAAGCAATGATCATCGGGAAAATGTTTTTCCGTTTTTAATGATAATCGAAATCTTTCAGCAAAGAGTTTAAAAAATGCATTTGCATTCGATAAATCACAGTTTAACAGGAAATTCAATTGAGTACTAGATATGCTAGCAAGTCATTTATGAATACATTAACTTTTTATGCAAACAGCCTGACTTTTATTTATGTTATAAACAGAATTCTTGGAATGATAAAAAAAGAATTGAGATTTCCCTTGTACTACAGATGAATCCTTTTACTATTTTAAAAATATTTGCCTGTTAAGTAACTGAGATATCTATTTTCCTACAAAAGTATTTTAAAAGAATGTAATTCATGGCCTTTTGTGACTTCTCTAATTATGGAAAATTTTAGTTGCATTAACAAACAAACAAACTCCTAACTTAGTTGATAGAATTGTCTCTAAATTCCTACCTACTTACAAAACCAAATAAAACTTCCAAAACCCCTGATTTTTATTCAATACGGTCTACATCAATCAGTTATTTTTCAATAATTAATAAGTGCTGTGAAGGAAATAAAATTTGAAACCACTATTGATAGGGAAAAAAAGGTGCTGCAAGAAAAAACAATATGGTAACATGACATTTAAACAAAGAAAAGTCAGTTTTAAAATGAATGAAAGCAAAGGGGAGGCGCTCACCTCTGATTTCCTCTCTCGACGCAGAACCACAACTTGAGTAAAAAAGTGGAAAAACACCGGCGTTATTTTTATATATATCCAAAAAAGGCTTTGAATGACGGGATCAAGATCTCCTATCTGGAGCCCCCCTCAGACGAGGGCCCGTCGAAGAGCGTCCGCGAGTTGTGGGGCACCTGTCGCATGAGCTGGAACCTGCGCAGACCCGTCCGGTCCCTCTTGAGCAAAGGTTCCATGGGGTACTCGGGCGAGGAGGGAGGACTGCACCTGCCCAGCAGGGGCATGTCCTGCCCCTCCGAGCAGAATCTGCCCTTGAGGCTGCCGCTGAACTCGGTCTCAGCCGTGTCACTGTCCGAGAGTCCGTCGCTCTCGATGGACGCCAGGTAGCGGGGTTCCAGCTGGAGTCGCGGCGGTGGGTGGCACTTGATGGTGTTGAGGACGTCCATCTCGAGGCTGAATCCGGCGTCCGGCGTGCATCCGTCCGGGTCCAGGATCTGGATGTCCTGCGGGGAGGGCACGTCGAAGAGGGGGCTCAGGAAACTGAACGTACTACTGCTGTTTTTCCTCTTCTTTTTCTGGCGGACGGCCACTTTGAGGGGCGGCGACGAGAGACTCGAGGAAGTCTCCGTCGGCGAAACTGGCAAGGGTAAAGGTGGCCGCGGCGTATTAGGTCCATTCGGCAGGGCGACCACCTCGGCGACTGTCACCACCTCCTGCCCACCGCCCTTATCGGGCACCTTTGCGGGCGGTAGGTCCAGGCTATAGAAAGGTCCATTGCAAGGCTCTGCCTTGGCTATCAGCTGCTCCGTGCCCTCGGCGTCCGAGGCCCTTCGTCGGGCCGCTCTGGCCTCGGCGTCCTCTTGGGCGTCGATGAGGACACAGGCGGCCACTATCATCATCCCCCCTAGTCCCATGAACACGGGCCCCACATACGTGAGGTTGTGGATGTGCAGCTTGAGGTGCTCGTTGACCACGTGAACGGTGGTGTTGGTGTCCTCGTCGAGCTGCTCCTGGACGGCGAAGGTGTCGGCGTAGAAGCCGAAGACGGTCATGCCGACGCCGATGGCGATCAGAAGAACGCCGCCGCTCAGCGCCTTGAAGCAGAGCCAGATGCAGCGGCACGAGATGCAACTCTTCATCTTTGCCAAACCTGTCGGACAGAGAAAAGACGTTACTAGAACCAATGGGAATAGCAAATACGTGTATAACATTATATCATTGCATTTTCTTTCTCAAAAACAATATTTTTAAAAATTTCTAAGTGCTTTATATGTAAGTTCGTGCATAAATAAGAAATAATTAAGTGATTTTAATACATCAATCATATGAAATATATGATCTATTGTAAAAAAATTTCAGGAAAAAAATTATTTGCGGGTGGGGGAGGGGTAAGTATGCAATTCTCTCTTATGCTTGTGTTGAGAATTGAGGAAAATTCGGCTTAAAAATTCTCAGTGAATACTAGATACAATTACATCAAACCTGACTTAGCTTAACTGGGCCTAGAACAAAAACTTCTTTAGAGGCCCTTATGTCTTTGCAAAGCAATGTTAAAAAAATCATTAAATAAGGAAGTGTAAAATAAATTTTGGGGGGTCTCCCACTGATGTTTAATTCCGTTTCAACTGCCTCTTATGTCCCTGCTTTATTCAGGCTCTGGTTACCATTTAAGGGCCAAGCACCTTTTATGGACATTAAACTGTCCCATGGACAATGCTTTATAAAGTGGTAAATTCAGAAATCCGACGGAATGAATGAACAATTTTTTAGCGGTTTTCCAACATATTTGCTTTCATCACGTACATTCTTTATCGGTTCTATATCCCTATTATTAGGGGTTACACAGTAATTTATATTTCAAGGTCCTATAGGAACGAAGATTCACAAAATTTATCGCTAGGATTTCTTTGTCCGTTGATATCAACTTAAGGTCATCTAAAGATTATCTTGTTGGATTAATGGACTACAATTTTTCCATCATGCTTACAAAATTTTTAAAAAAATATTTTTATGTTCTAATATTTCGAATTAATCAAATTCACTAAAAGCCTTGATTGAAAATATAAGTTTTTCGAATCAAATTGTCTTTCTAAATGCATAAATTTTAATTAAAATCAATAATTATAATTTTTCAGGGAGAATAAAAAAGAAAGTGCGAAACACTAAATATTTTCTAAAGCATGTTCTAAATATTACCATTTTTTAGCGAATTATTAAAAAAATAATCAGCTTTAAAGATTCGTTTTTTTAAATAGTAAAAGATTTAGTATTTCTATAATTTATGGAGAGGGAAACTATTTTGCACTGTGATTAAAAAAGGATAGATCAAATTATTTTTTTAATAACAGATTTTAAAAATTCATATTTAGAAGGATTTTAAAGACAAGAAAGTAATTTTAAAATCCAATAAGATAAAGAGAATAATCTAGATAATCTAATAAAGAGAATAATCTGCATATAATAGTTTATAAATGTTATACGGGGTGGGTTTTTTTCACTTATATTCTTATGAAATTTTAAACAAAGGTAAAATTTTATAAACGAAACTGCTTATAAACTTTTATATAAAATATGAAATGTCGAACATATGCAAAAAAAATAATGAAACTTCGTGACCGAACTTAAATATATGATTTTTAATGTACTCTCCATTTACATAGCATTTTTTATTTGTGTAATTATTTTTTTAACATTTAAATCAAAGGTCTTAAATTGTCCAATTGAAAATTTAACTCCATTTTCTTAGAGATTAGTTTTTCTTTTTTTCAGTGATGAAGATAAATTTTCAACATTTTTTATATAATGCTACATGTCAATTTTTACTTGTTTTATGTAATAAAATAAGAATGTGGAGAAAATGTGGAGAAAAAACTTAAACTTAAGTCATCAAAAAGAGAATCTATCAAATGATTCCTGTAATACCAAGTTCTAATCCGAAACAAGTCAAGAATATAATCAACAAAATGAATCCCTGACGCACTATATAAATAATGTAATCCAGTTTACTAAGCAAGCATATTCAAGAAAGAAAATTCAGTAAAAAGAACAAATATAAAAGTATATAAATAAAAATAACATTTTAAATACTTGATTTTCACAGCTTAGTTATATTTTAACTCATTTTTATTTTAAATAGAATTTAGCGAAATGCAAATAATAGTGACTGATTGAATCATCGTTACCTCCAAACTTCTAAAAACTTGAAATTTATTATCTAGTTATTTATTCAATAGAAGGTACACATAAAGAAATAACTTTCTGGAATTCTGATTACAATTCTAATTACCTAAAATTTTAATGCTTTTATCTAATAATACAAAACATATTATCCAACCAAACTAACTGTTACACAAACTTAAAATTTTAAAAAATAATAATTTTTAGTAACATTAATTCCATTTTCTTACAAAAAGGACTTAATAATACTTTAATAATTTTTACTTATTACTTTAATAATTTTTTAAATATTTTCCAATATAATTTTTGAAATAAAGTTGTAATGAAAATTAAAATTATTTTCTTTTTTATCCAAATATTCTATTCTCTTAAATTTTTTCTCAATTAAAGTTACATTTAAAAAAGTTTTTAAGAAACATTTTTCTCAAAAAATATGATATTAGATAGAGCTTAAAATATATAGTTGACAAGTATCATAATGGTTTACGGAAGTGTGTTCAGTTTGGCAACAGGACAGATTGGCTGTTCCAAAATCCAAAGAAAACATTTCCATATTGGCTATGAGGCGGAACAGTGTTCTAAAATCCAAAGAAATTTATAGCTTTGATCTGTGAAGATAATTTCTTGAAGATAGAAAAAAGAAATACGACCAAATAAACAGATATTTATTTGTTTCGAGAGGAACTTATTTTCTTGCAAATGCGGGGAACTGGATTGTAGATTTAGAATTAAGATGACTTTTTTTGTATAAACAAAGTGTGCAGGGCTTGAGCATAAAGCTGAAATTTCTTTAAAAATTCTCATGATTAAAGGCTTATCACAAAATCTGAAGTCTATAATTCCATGCTCTCAAAGTATTTGGTCAATGAAAGTCTTCAGCTCGTTACCTTATTGTAAATAAAACTGAAGCACACTAATTACAGATTCATCAATAGACCACCGAAAAGGAAGTATTAAGATTGCCTATTATTCTCATTAAGTATTCAACTTTCTCACAACAAAGCAACGTCCAACAAAGTTTCAAAAAAACATCAATCTGTTGATAAAAGGCAATAAATCTTTTCCATCTTTTCTTTTAATATTTTTAAATTTCCAGGATATTGTTAAATAGCTTTAAAATTGCTATCTATCATGAGTCTACCTACCTCCAATATCTTTGAGTTCGGTGTATGTGTGTTCTAAGAAATAATTTTGTGCTCACTATTTAATAAGTAAAATCTCTTATCGCAAAGCGACATATTAGCGTTAGTGCGGTAATAAACATTAATTATTTTCCATACGGAATTATTTTAATAAAGTAAAAGTTATTAAGCTAAAAGTTTCAAACATTTGACTTATAATAAGAAAATCCCAGGCATTGTCCCGGAAGACTGCCTTCATCTTAAAAATCCATCTTGGATTGTTAATTCAAATTCAAGCCATTGCAGTCATCAATTTAAAAAAATTTATACTGTAATAGACGAAACTAAGGTGTATAATTTAAAACTGGTTGTTAAATGAAATGCTTTTCTCACAAAAAGTATGGTTTCTGTTTCACAGTCATTTCCTAGAGCGGCTCGATAACTTACGAAATTGAAAAAGAAATTACAAATGCCGTTTAATAGGAAGCCTTTTAAAATTATTTGCATTTTATAAGCTGTTTTTTTATATTTCTTTATCTACAAGTATAATAAACCAAAATACTTTATTTATTCTTCTTTACTCTGTTGCATATGGCAGACATAAGAAAAGAATGCTAGTTAAGGTATAAAAAAATGCTCAAGCGAATTTTTTAATTGGAACGTATTTCTAAATTAAGAAAACAAACGTTAAACTATTATCAAAAAATTGTATTGGATATGTAAGTATTTCTTCAAAAATATTTGCATTAGGTAACAAAGATTGAATATAAAAAAAGAGTTATGAAAAATACGGAAACAACACAGTAGCAAAATAAAAAAAATTATCATAGAAATAAAAGAAATATAGAAATGGAATAAAACATAATAGAATTTATTTTCATTGTTTTATTTAATTTGAAAATATCTTTAAATATATTGACAATCTGAAAATTCTGAAATACTGGTTTTAATTATTTTATAACGGTATTTTATAGTTATGTATAATATTTGTTCTCTAATAAATAACGACTTCTTAATATAATGAATTTAACCTTTCTTCAAATCATTGGCTGTTATTAGTCAACTGTAAGTTTGTTCAATTCAATTTTAGACCAATGATCACGATAGTCTAAATATAGTCTAGATTCAGATGCTTGTAAATTAAAGTTTTCATCTTTTCTTTACCTTGTTGTTTTGTAAATATATGAAGATTTAAGTAAATATCTGCATTCATGTGATAGACTAATCAGATAGATAAATGGTGATAGACTAAAGACTATGACCAAATTTTGTTCGAAATTTGTGCTGTAAAAAATAATTTTACATTATCGGCATTTTACAAGCATCTGAATTACTCTGAATTTTACGAATTAATTTGTTTTGGAACGATATTAATTAGTCTATTAGAACGATATTAATTTGTTTTGGATGAAGGTTTGATTGAATCTATATTTTTGTTGTTGTAGTTCCTTTGTTGTATAAATATCAATATCCTATTAACTTCTTTCAAGTTAGGTTTTACTGCAAATGGCAAAGTCCATAATTGGTTTTAAATTATCAAAATAGTCTCGTCTTTAAGTAGGAGCCTTCAGATTCCAAATTTAAAGAAATAGCAATGGCTGCCAATAACACTTCGGCAGAAAAATGAGTTACTACTCCAATCAAAAAGCACTAAAGTTTGTTTTTCCCGTCGTAAAACTTTTTGGCATTTTGCCAAGGTCTCAGCTCGGAAATTTCGAATGCAAACTTTTATGCAGTCGAGTTGTAAAACGCACATTAATTCAAAATTTGCCAATATTTATTAAATCTTAATTAGGTATTCTAATGGCTGAATAATTTTAATATTCATTAGAAAAATTGCAATTTGCAATATCCAAAGAATGACGATAGTTACGATTCTTGAGTTTTTTTCAAGCATGTACTTTAGAAATTATTTTAATACCATCCGAATTTTACAGTTAGAAATATGAAACATATAATTGTTTATTCTTTCTATATAATTGTTATTTCTCATAAAAAATATCCATGATGAGTTTATAAAAATAATATTTATGATTATAAAGAATAGAATGAATCGTCAACTGTAAAGTTTGTTAAATTCCCTCTAGAACAATTGTGATTAAAAAGTTTAAAAAGAGACAAATGAAGAAATAAGTGGATATTATTATAGATGAGATGGATTTCGATAGGAAAACCAAAATACATATGCTTAAAGATATTATAGAGTATGAACAGAAACAAAAACAATTAAAAGATTTCTCTGCAATTCTTGAAACGATATGCGAATAGATATTTTTTCTCTATCATTCTAAATACAGCGAATTTATAATTTCCTTTATATTTCAACTTCTACGAGTAATTTTGGTTCTTAAAATTAAGAATTTTTATATCAATTTTTCAATTTCTAATAATTTTCAAAAAAAAATTCTGCATTATTGATTTAAAAATAAAATGACATTTTATAATAAAGTAATTTATTGAAGTATATCAAACACTTAATGGGTTTTATATTTATTACAGTTAAAACAGCTGAAAATAATTCAAACAGTCAACACATAACTTGATAACATTAAGAAAAAAAATTCCTAAGAGAATGCTTTGTCTACTTAATCTTCGTATAATTATTAGAGTATTTATCTAGCATATTTATATTTTGTACTTCTCATTTTAATTTCGCATATCATCGTAAAAACTATAAAGGAACATCAAAATTATTTATAACGGAATAATTAATGATTAATAGAAAATTTGTTTAAAGATGAGAGCTTTGCATATCAAAGATAATTAAATTTTAATATAAGGAATTAAAATATATAACAATAATAGTAATAATTTTTTTCGAACGAGATCTATGACATTTAATTCTACATCGTTTTACTACAAATATAAATTGTAGTTAATTGATATTATTAAAAATTTTAATTTGAAAGAACAAACTTTATCATAATCGTTACGAATGGAATCGTTAAATTTTTTTTCTTGTCATTTTTCCCCTTGTTTTGGCTTTACCAACGTTTTTCATGTCTCAAATTAATTAATGCCTAACCTTTCCACTAATTAATATCTAACTTTGGAGGTTTCTTCGTAACGTTTTATCTTCTATCAAAAGTTTCAGAGACTTTTGGTCCAGTTTATCTAGTTTTATTATTTAATATGGTTATTACTCATTTAAGAATTGTCCATACTAGGCACACACATAACCATATGTTTTTAAGGAGACCGACCCTCAATGTACCATATGCCAAAGTCAATGACATTTGTCACATTTTTATGGAATGCTCGCGTTTTAATTCTTAAGGAATTCAATGTTTTAATTCTTTATGAATTCTTTGTTTTAATTATTTGCTTTTACCTTGCCTTGGAAATCTTATGCCTTTTAAAGACTCTTCAAAATAGAGGTTAGTAAATATTATTCAGCTGAATTCCAGGGCATGTAGGTATCGCTGGAAATGAATTGGCGGACAATGCTACAAAAACAGTCACTTTGTTCATAGAGCGTGAATTTACCCCTTTCAGATGCGAAGACCGTTTTCACAAAACATATTTGTTCTTTATGGGAAAAATCGTGGAACCAACAGACAAATAATAAATTAAACATTATAAAACCGTTTACGAAACCTTGGCCTGGTCTTCTAATACGTGAGATAGACGTCAAATTGACTAGACTCCGTATTGGTCACACTCGCCAAACGCATAGGCATCTTATATTAGGTGATCGAGCTCCTTTTTGCTCCAATTGTAATTTTAACAGTTCTTAATATTTTAATATAATGACCTGGTTTAGCCATCATCGTTTACAGTTTTTTAACTCCTCAATGCTGGACATTCAAACGTTATTGGGTGAAAATCCTCCCGAAAACATTTTTAAGTCCTTGAAAAGAATTGGTTTGTACCATTTTATCTAAATCTCCATTTTTTACCGACGCATCATTCAACTGATCGAGAGTTTTATCATTGACTTTTATTAACCCTTTTTAAAGAACGCTGTTTGAATTTTAATACTTCTGTTCCTAATTGGCCATTTGCATGGCGCAGTAGGGCCTTTTTTGGCTCTTGTGCCAATAAAACTAACAATTCATTCATTCATTCCTCAACCTTGGCGCTGCATGATCAGGAAAGGTTTAGCCATCCATCAAATCATAACGTTTCATCAGTTAATTGATCCATAAAATCTATTCGATGCTGTGAAAAATCTTTGAAAAAGGAATGTCTTTAATCGGCATCCTCAAGAACTTCAATCGGACGATCGGTAAAATGAGCCCTTAAAATAATCGAAACTGCGAGATTGCCTTTAATAGAGATTTGAAGAAGGAAACAACTGTTCCCTCAAATGAAAGGTAATGCCCCGAAATTTCTCAACACGATCCTCCATAACGACGCGATAGTTTAAGATGCCATTATTTCGAAAGAATGGACGTCGATCGCCATTTATCTTTGCCCAAAAGTCAGACGTGATAAAGAAAATTTAATTAGGGGTAAAACTGCACTGACTGTTGGAAATACGATCTCCAAATTGCTTTTGTAGACAAAAAGATGTGTCAATGAAATATAAATGCTCATTCTAAATCTTTGGTTGCTTGGTTCGATAGGGATTGAAAGTTGTTTTTCTTTCCATCGCAAGAGGGTTAAATCTCATTGAGGATTCTTTAATATGTTTTACAGGAAGAGAAAATTGTTGAAATTTGATCATCTTGTCATTTTTGCTTTTTCCTATACAAAGTAGTGAGAAGGTATTGTAATCTATCGCCAATTATACCCTCACAATGAATAATAATTTAGAAAAAAGTGACGACTCTAATGCGAATTTTTGTAATTAACAACCTATACAAGATTTGTTGTGCAAACAAGCAAATTGATCTATACAAGCAAATTTAATAACTTTTTAAAAGTTATAAATGGAAGAAAAGAAACGCATGACAATACTGGCATGTGTTTACATTTTGAAACTATTTTAAAAGTTTATAGCACTTAAAAAATGATAAGCACTGAATTTTCCGCAATATGTTGTTTAAAGTCTTACATAGTTATTTCACTTCCATCCGCAAGAATCATGATAAAATAATATGTTAATTACCAATCTACAATTAAAAATTTTAAAATTCTGTTTAAATTTAATTCTGTTAGATATAGTTGGTCATTCTTCCCATTCAAGTTCCGCTCTTTCCATTACTTGTTCAGTAAAATTTACATAAGCAGTTTGTGTTTCCATAAAACAAGTAATGAAAAAAAATTTAACTCAATTCCTACTTAGTTCAAGAACATTTTATTTTAGTTACTTTTTTATTAACTAGTTACAATCAATATAAATAGATATATGTACATATGACAGAATCACGATTTTAAGTGGCAAAAAAGAAATGAATTTCCTCGAAATTTTATGTTCTCCTTCTCGACACTTAACTTAATCTTAAGGTTGAGTGATCAACAATTCAGGTCAAAGATTTTGAATTTAATGAGATTAAAGCTTAAAATTTCTCCAATTTTATTTTTTGAGAAAAAATGTTCATTCTTACAACTAAGCCACAACTTCTAACTCACTAGCGAAGATCATTTGGATAAAACCTTTTGTTTAAAGCAAAAATTTATCAAAAATTATTGATGTTAGCAGGAATTGAGCTTGCATTCTTCACTTTCACACGAAAAATACTAAAATCCTTGCATTTTACCAATCCAGCTACTACTTTTGATTTCAATGTTTATTACAAACTGCTAAAACTCTATTTAAAGTATTAAAAATGATTGATTAATTAATATTTGAAAAAACTGTATTTACATCGACTATATATATATAGCCATTCACTAAAAGTTTAAAATATATATGTATAGCCATCCATCACAAGTTTAAAAAACGTATTTGAACTCGAGTTGATAAATAAAAAGCCTTTTATTAATAATTGAAAATTTGAACTAATTATATATATATATATATATATATATA
>JAOUZG010039747.1:638000-649776 GCA_026289955.1 Argiope argentata
TGTGTGTGTGTGTGTGTGTGTGTGTGTGTGTGTGTGTGTGTGTGTGTTATCAGTTTGAATGTAATTATATTTTAAAATACATTTCATGCTATTTAATTTCTTAATCTTTAGATTAATTCAACCCATTCAAAGTCATTCCGAAATATTCTCTTATTTCCCGATCCCATTCCATTTTTTTTATTTAATTAAATCAACAGAAGTTTAGTAAAAATACTGCGTCATTGATTCCACGTACCGACTGAAGGGATAGAAAATCGCTGATGTAAACAGGTTCTTCTAAAAGATCCCTGAGTTTCTCTCGTCAAGGCTGACACGAGTGAGAATTCCTGGCAGAATTGACACGTGTCAGATTTATGATAATCTCCTGGTATATAAGACCAGAAATAAATGATTTCGTTCTCTTTACGCCTTTTTTACCTTCTTCTTATTTTATACCACGCTGTTTGTACATAATGATTACGTTTTGAGGTGCATAAAACGAATTTCAAAATTGAGCCTGTATTCTCACTGATTTCGGTCACGATCCTACCTTCTGCTTCCAGCACAAAATTATTATGTGCTGCATATATATATTCCAAAACATTGGATCAAACACTTATTTCCCTAAATATTATATCTAAGCACATATTTCAGGAGAGTAATAATAAAAAGATGTTGCATTTTTGCAATCCCCATTGTTTGAAAACAATTCTTATACTCAATTATGTACCAACAGTTTTAAGTCCTTGACTTCAAAATTTGTTAAGATATCCATTGTCTTTTTAATTTACAGAATCGTGTCTCAAATTTACACTAAATCCTTTACTTCCGAAATGCACATTTATTTAATATAGAAACATTATTATACGCAAATATTTGAGTTGTTGCACTGAATCTAATGATCTTGACTTGAAAGAAATCTGATAATCACTTTAATCAAACAGCAATCAAAATTTCATCCTTTTAAAGAAATTAAGAGACACTTGAGAAACTGAACATTTAAAATATCTCAGATAAACACTAGAATCCCGAACAGGAAAATAAAATTCTTTTCTACCACTTACGTACTTCCTAAAACGAACACATATCTCAGCAAACTAAGACCATTTGAATATACTGTTGATTTTTACTGTATGTAATCACAAAACTAGCCTATACGTAGAAAAAAGCAAACGCCTTTTTGCGAATTGACAGCATCTTTCTAAAAAATATGTTTGCAAAATATTTGGAGATTACAAACTACGGGATCCTTATTTTAAAAGACAAAAACTAGGAAGATAAGCAATTATACTTGTGATACAGAAATTGATATTTCGGCTTATTTTTCAAATTATTCTAATTTTAGTTTATGAAACAACAGTCTAGAATTTATTGTTCCAAACGTGAAAATATAGAGAATATTTTAACTTGATAACTGACGTCGGCATAATAGTCTTGGAAACCAAGAATTGTTATAACATTTACGTAGACACAATCACCTTTTGAATTTTTTTTTTAAATTGTACTCTACCTTAGGTGAAATCAAGACCATTTCTGAGAGCTGTCTTGTTTGGATATACCTATATTGCTTTAATCAAGATAGAAACATTAATCTGCAAAACTATCACTTTTGAAAAATTTAAAAAACATATTCTTCATTTTAAAAGTTCATCATCAGTGACAATTTTCTGTAAATTTATTACCTGACATTTTTCAAAACTCTTTAGTTGGCTCCATTTTGTCCAGTAATATGCTGAATAATGGCCGATGTATTCAATAGTTTTGATAATCATTATATCTGAATTAAAAGGTTAATTGTTTTTAGCAGTACACGTTTTCAATCGCTGCCGAAGAATTCAAAAAACCTGTTTATGAGTCATAAGATACATAGTATACTCTAATCATACGCGCTATTATTGTTAAAAGAGCGCCTTTTAAGATTGGAACAGATGTTCAATTTAGAAAAGTTTTTAAGAGTGTCAATTAATATTTTACCTAATTATTTTTCAATTTAATCGAAATTAATAAAAACTTTACTATTTTCTGATTTTTTCTTTTTATAAGCAATTTTAAATTGTGTTTAACCTACTGCAATATCCCTAAAATATGCAATAAATATTCGCTTAAACATCTGTACGTAAAAGTTTCTTAAGAAATAAATTTCTGATTATAATATCTGAAAATATATTAACATATAGAAACAAAAAACGCTTGGTCTACATTTTTTAAATTAAAGTATTTCTTATCCCCCAAATGCGGAATAAATTACAACTTAAATGGAATTGAAAATTCTTTTATTAATCTAAACTAGCTAGAATTCAAACAATAGACAATTTCGGAATGAATTATAGTTTAGAGTTGCAAGGACCATATTTAATGAAATCCTTTAAAATTTTCCTGAAATTGCATCTTGGGAATAGATTATATTCAAGTATGGAATCTACCTGAAAAATTAAATCAATAATTACGAAAGCATCTCGTTAATGTTGGTATAATTGATTTATGCTTAAATACGAGTTAATAGAATTTAGAAAACAATAAAAAATGTTTTTAATTAAGCGTAGTTTTCTCTGCAAGATTTGATTCGAAAACAAACTATAATTAAAACAATGTTCCAATAGTACAAACTGTAAAAAAAATTTGAGCTATGAACAGTCTTCTCTTTTATTATATTTTTTATAACCTTAAATTTCATTAAACTTTTTATGGCTTATATTTGTTTCTAAAACGTTCTTTTGTGATTCGCATTTTTTATCCATAAAAAAATGAAGCACGCATTGATCCAAGATGCTAGTAAAGAAAAGAAAATTATAGATTTATTTTGCTATAAGAAAGTAACGTACCTATAAAAGAGAGCGATAGAAAATAGAAAATATAGTTTGTAAAAGCACTATAAATTCTTTTGTTGGCAGTTAAAAGTTATTTTTTTTCGTTTAGTGCCACAAAAAAATGTAAGAACATAGTTATAATTTCAGAAAGGGTAATATTTCAGATGATTCCAATGCCCTAATTTATAGATAAACTGCATTTTTTTGCTTTAGTGGATTATCAGTTAAAAAAGAATGTTGATATAAATAACATCGTTTCATTTTCAAACATCATTATAAAATCTTTAGAATAAAAGTAAAAATTCAGCTTTTAGTTAGAATCAAAAATTAATACTAGTTCATGATTATCAATTGGCATATTATTTTAAGCTTTTTTAGGCTAGAACTTATTAAATATAATTTTATCTCATGTAATATATATTTTCAATTTGTATTGCATCGTTCTATGTTTCCTCCGATTTATTTCTTTTAAAATTTTAAACTTATAAATTCGTATTTTTACCAAACGATAAAAATGAAATTTAAACTTTAAATCATAAAAATAATAACCATACATATTTCGTGTCACGTTAATTCGGTTTAAAAGAAGATTGTTAGAAACATCAGATATTATAATAGTCATTGCTAATAAAACCTTCATGTAAAATTTATTTCATTTATAAGTTAGTAGAAATAAAATATAAACAATTCTTAAACTTGCCGTTTATTATTTTTATTATTTTGTTTTTAGTTTTCTTAAGTTTTAAATGTTTTACGGAAACACTGATTAGAATAGTAGATAGTTTACTTCTGACTTTATATTTTTTAAAAAAAACCGTGATAAAATGATCGATTTCTCAAATTTTCAATTTAATGAAATGAGGTTGAGTAACAGTACTCTCCTCAAATGATCAAATATATGAATTTTGTGTATGCGATCCATTAAATACAATTTTTCAAAACTACTTCTACTAAATGACAGTTAGTTTAATTTATTCTTTATGATAAAACACAAATCTTTATTTCAAAAAACTATAAGCAAAATTTTAAACAAATTTTAAAAATTTAAGTTGAATTTTCATAAAATATAAAGAATCGCCTTCTATGCTGCCCCATTCGTGAAAGAAAATATTCAATGAATATTATTTCTAAGAAGTTGTTTATTAGCAGCATATTAGTGTTAAATCACTAAAAATTCGTCAAAACTGCATGTTAATAGTCTTTGCCATTTTAAATTTCCACCAATAGGAAGCAGTAAAAATTTGTATATCTTCCTATATCATAATTCATTACTAAGAAGTACATTGGAACATTTAATTTTTAAATAAACTAGGGCATTGTTAAATAGGTAATGAAATATGCCAAATTCAGACTAGGAGGAAACGTAGGACCGTCGTACTAGAATATGAAATATTTTCAAATACAATTGAATCAAGGACGAAATTAAACGAGCCCGCCAGCCACGTAACTTAAAGCTAAATGTCTTAGATTCAAATAGATTCATTCTTAGAACTAAACTGAATTTAGTTCTCATTATCTCTTAAAATACCTTTAAGATATGCCGTAGGTTAGACTATTTCCATTGTGTTACTAATTTAATGAATTCGAGTTTCACCGAAAATCGAGTGAAATAGCAGCAGAGGCCATAGTCTTAAGATAAAAGTAATCTATTATCCATACATTTAGTAGCTTTACAAATATTGTTTTATCGGTTTTTTTATAAAAGAATATATTTTTTAGACAATTCAAAAAATTTGAAAAATAAATGAATAAAATGAAAGTGTGTCTGTTTTTAATAATACAATTAAAGTATGATTTTTTTTCCAATTGATATTTAGTTTATTCTTTTGCTTATTTTATTAAAGATTATTTTTTTTAAAGTTATATAAAGATTTTTCTCTTAAAAAATCCGAATAAATTTAAATTAACTATAATATGTACGCGTTCAAAACACATATTAGACAGAAAACATACTTTTTTCGTACACAAATTGTCCTTTGTTCTCCAAGAAGCGTATTTAATTTCAATTGAATATCTTTTTCATAATTTGATTTTCGTCTTTTCTTAATAAATTATATTTCAAATACATATTATAACAGATATTTAGATTATTAGTATTTTTATTGCTAATAAACGTGCTTAGTGAAGTTAAGACATATGATTTAACTGTCCACATCACCTAACATTTGACAACGCATTATCGTAGACAGTTTCGATTTTTTCCCATCATAAAGAGAGAAAATATGAGAAATTCCAACATCAAAATGGTGTGACTCATATTCTAGATATATTAAACTATTCTAATAAAAAATAAATAAATAATAGCAACCATAACTATTCAGTGTATGAGATACATTACTTAATATTCTTAGTATATTAGACGGATTTTTTTCACAATTTTATTAAATAATTTGTTCAAATAAAAAATAAAATTTATCACAATATTTAAAAAAAATCGGGGGAAAAACCAAATATTCACTCTTTAAATTTCAACAATGGAAGAAATAAAATATTTGTATAAAAGATGAAAACTGATTGAATTCAATTGCATCAATAAAAAGTGCTTGATGCAAATTATAGAAAAATACTTAATTTTTTTCCATTAGAACAAAATTAGATCAAATTAAATTATTAATAAGAAATATATTTTTTTTAATTTCAAGCACATGTAACAAAATTACTTTTTGCAATAACATTTTTAGGAACTTATACCCCTATTTTGCTTGATTTTTAGTTACAGAAAATTCTAATTAAAGTTTTGAAAAAACTACAGCAAATTGATATTTTTCGTGATGTAAGAATTTCAAAAATTGAAGCAGCTAAAGAATTCGTTGAACAAAACTAATTTAAAATTAAAAATTAATTTCTATAGATGGCTTTTACAGATTTTTATGATCAGATTGCAATTATTAAAGAGGAAATCTGTTTTTAAATCATCATACAAAAATTAAGGATCATTATTATATCATTTTTAAGTGACTTGATTGGTTGATTGATTGATTGACGAAGATTTTGGAATTTTTAGCTGCGAATGCTACTATTCCTCGTCAAATTCAATTACATTAAATCAATCTAATAAATATGAAAATTTTAATTTTAATTATAATAATTAACTTAGTTTAACTTTTTGCCAATTCAAATATTTTGCTAATGGTTTCTTGAATCTGAGGCAATTAAAACACAATTTATACCAGAGAAAATGTCGAATGATTATTACGATTAAAATTTTTTTATGAATCGTCGATTTTAGTTTCTTTAAAATAATGAAAGATATTGTTGCGATTCAAATAAAATAATTAAAACTCTGTTAAAATTAGAGAAAAATTGATTCAACGTTAAAATATATTAATTTTCAAAAGATAAAAATTTTTATATGATGCAAATTCATTTTTGAACATAACGGTTTTCATAGATTATCATAGAAAAAACACAAAAGTCTGGAATTTCTTTTAATTATTTAATTCGATCTCTTAAATATAATGTGACATTTATAAAAATTAAATGTTTTTATTGGTTGGTTCGCTGAGAATATTGGTTCTACCTAATTCAAATAAATGTCTTATATATAATATGATATTCATAAGAATTTTCAAATTGAGAGAGAAATATTAATGTCATTTTTTTATGTTATCTTATTCATTTTTTCCCATTTCATAAGCATAAACTTTCCCGGTGAAGTCAAATCAGATGTCAAAATCACTTCGCAAATAAAAAACAAACAAACATGTACAATGTTTTGAACTAGAGTTTTGAGTCTCATGTAAACTGAATTTTTTCAACTCCAAGAATTGTTTTTATTTAAATGTATCACTTTAAATTATTCTACTCTCTGAAATATACAGCTCTCTGATTGGACTTTTTAAAGACACCTTAACATGAAACAATTTTTGGCCCCTATTTGCACTTGTAATACTCACATACAATGATTCAATGCCATATAGCCCGATGGAATGAAATGACGTCATGTCACAGTCGCATGAAAGGGTAAATGCTCGTGTCATCTAACGTCTAATTGCTCGTCCACTTACGGTGGACTCTGACGTAATATGACAAATAGTAAATGCGCAACGGAATTATAATTTGATTGGCTCGGAGCATTACAAATGTATGACGGAAGCTTGAAGGGATTCGATTACACTAAGGAACATTATTTTCGATGTTTTGGGTCTGACACTTATTTTTTGATAGCTTTAAAGTTATTAATTCAAGTAGAACCGTTGTTCCTTTCATCTATTTCAGCCACTTTTTATGATATAGACTATCATCCATATTCCTTGAAAGTGTATATATTACACACAGAGAAAGTGAAATAATAAAAATATTTTTTCTGAATATACTTCATCTAAAAATATTTTGTTCCTACTAAAAAAATATTGCGAGTATCTGTTAAAGTGGATGGACAGCATTACTTAAAATAAAAAATTTGTATTGTTCAATGAAAGAAAAATCCTGCCGAAAACTTCCCCAATAGGCACTCATCATGCGATTATCTTGCTTACCTTAATTTAATTAGTCATTTATATCTAATTACTCTTAACAAAAATCTAGAACAACAACTCTATTGTATTTTTTTAATGAATGAGGCATCCTTGTATATCACAGACGATAAAAAGGATTTTTTATTTGCACATCAACCTGACTATGTAAAAGTTATACTGGGATGTAGTTCATATTACAAACGAATATTTCATGTCGAATCTGTTAGCGATCAACCAAACTGGTCATTTTTTTTCAAATCAGGGCCTGGAAAATACCATAACAAGGGAACTGATCAGTCTCCTACAACTGGTAGCCTTTCTTAGTTAATTCATTTGATCTATGTTTTATGTGGAAAAGTAGAAATATGTTTTTCTATCATAAGTAGCTCATTTAGAAAATTTGAATCATTGGATTTGGTCGCAGATCGTGGCAAGCCCCTTGTTTTCCACTCAATTCTTTTCTCACAGGCTCAGATGACAAGGGCAATTTGAGTATATAAATGGTTGATCAAGAATGAAGCCTAACTTTAAGGTAATATGACACTATTGTGTCTGAGACATTGCTACAATATAATGATCCTCTCCATGTGTCCATAATCCTTCCAAAATCTAAGTAGCCTATTTGAACTAAAATAAATTTTCAAAATACAATTTGAGCATGTCTCTTGAGTGAGCCGCTGTCTTTTCTTAAGTACTAGAGGAATTCATTTTCACTGATACGAAATTTTGATCTTGTATGCGCGAAAGTAATGTAATGATGCTTCTGTGTCTTATCTAAGCAGGTTTTTTGCATGTACTCTTGATGCTGGGAATTCTGGTCTTCTCTAACAGTATCATTTTAATTGGTAAATCGTTTAACACAACGATCGAATCTCTTGTGAACAAAAATATTTTCAGTTATAAAATTTCCATCATTTCATCACCACAATCTAGTATGAAAGAGTAATGATCGCCTGTTTCAAAATATCGATTTAATGCGATTAAGGGAAAACTCAATAACTTGAATCATTTTCTTGTTACACTTTGATTTTTCATATTTCCATTATGCAAAAACTGCAGCCACTAACATGATCTTTGATCATTTTACCCACCCATACCCGAAGGAGGCACTTAACTTGCAGTCATTATCTCCTCCATTTCGACTACATTAATTACATGCAAATGATAGGTAGAGGAAAAAATAAAGAAGAAAATGACATGATAGAAAACTTTAACCGTCGTTTTAAAATCGGCATACATATTTTAATCAAAATGAAATGAAAAATCGAAATCAACTAAAAAAAATTTCAGAATTTTATGATCGAGAATTATCGATCATAAAATCTGAATTATCGTTAAAAAATTGGAATTATCGTTCCAATCGAAATCACGAACTTCAATTCTTCAAATTTTCTGAAAATTTCATTTCTTACGTATATAGTCTACGAGTGTTAATTTTCTTTTAAACATGGAATAATAAATTTTTTCATTTCTAATTATATAGTTTAAAATTTTTGCTTGATTTGAATGAGTAAAAGAATTCAAAAAGAATTGAAGATTTGGAATAATATTGGGTTCCCCAAACCGATTACATTTTTATTACCTTACAGTAATCTCTACCTTGTTTAAGAAAATGGAAAATTTTAATTTAGTCGTTTAATTAGTAAAGGTACATCAAAAAGATGAACCAATCTAATCTCGGAATGATTTATATTTTATTACTTTTAACAATAATAAAAGAATATTTATCATTTTCAACGCAATTTAGAATGAATATTTGTCCACGAAATCAGGCTTAATTATCTACAAAAAAATAAGCACCTTATATTTCGGAAAAAACCTATCAAGATTTCATTTTCATTGTAATGTATTCATCCTATCAATCCGTGGTTTCTTCAGGCATTAAATCAAATTTGAGAACTGTTCGCAAGAATTCTCCAATTTATTATTATTTTCAATTAATATACAAACTATAAAAGAAACTTTCACTTCGTCTGTCGATGATTGCACGGAATACACTTTTGAAATTTAATAAGAGAAAAGTTTTTTTTATTCCGATTAATGGAATAACTACAATTTTTTTCAGAAAAATTGATATTTCTATTAAACCAAACGTAAAAACATCTGTAAATGTCTTCACTTAAATTTTATAGCTATTGCCTTGCTTTTTTATTGCGTTTTCAGTATATTTCGCGTCAAGGTGAAGACTGCGAGTTCAATTCTTGCGAAAATCAATCCTTTTTGATAAATTATTTATATTAAATGTAATTATTTAATAAAAGTTAACTAAAATAAAAAATTTCTTTGTTGACCTAAGTAGAAATCGATTTTTAAAAAAATTATGTTGCTTGTTTTCTACTACAAAACGGTTATATTTATTAACAGAAAATAAAAGTCTCAAAACGAAAAATAAATAAATAACGAAATTCTTATCATCCACTATTTGTTTTCCTTTAAAGGTTCTCAATACAAATACAGTATAAACTGAATAAAACATATTTACCGCATATCTTTATCGTATAAACTGCAAAATTATGTACAAGTACGTATTACGTACAAGAAAGCTAACGTATACTAATTTTTTTCTGGCGCTTCAATTTTTATATGAAGTTTCATTTCAACAATTTTATCTTATATGATTAATCTTGCAGCTTTGGTACAGATGTTACATTCATTTTAATCATTATCGTTTATTGATTATTATTTCAGTTATCTATTATTCGGCTCCATCAAAATGCAAAATACATTTTTGTGTAATTTGTAAAGACAGAACAGAAAAAATTGAATAAAAACCTGATAAGAGCAAAATAAATTAGCATTTAAATCAAATTGAATAAATATCCCTCAGTTTTAAAATGCCGGAAAAATTCTTGTCTTCCAATAATAATTATTAAAGCTATATAAAATCTTCAGTGAAAAATAAATTATCGATGTTTTTAAAGAAATTTAATTAATATCAATCGAAAGCTAAATTTATCGAACTTCTCACAAAATTGTATTTATCAGCTTTTTATAAGTGTTTTTATTTACAGAAAATATACGAAAAAAATTAACATTCGCGCCTTTTATCTTAAATTTTATCAGCTAAATCGAAATTCCTCATTATTGTTAACCAGGATAAGGTTTATGCTGATTGTCTCAATAATCGATGACTGACAAAAAGTTTCATTTGTTAACATTTTTTTTAGAAATAAAAGTATTTTTTTAATAAAATCGTTGAAAAATAAAGGTAATGTGATCTCATTTCAAGTTTGCTAAACATTAGTTTATCATTTGGTTCCGCAAAAGGTATCTTAGCTATGCAAACCTATAAATATTTCAGGAAGCAAGAAAGAAAGAAAAATGTGGATATATATTAAATCTGCATAAATTACAATGAATACTTGATAGAATAAATGACATTTTCAATATTCAAAATACTACGCTTGATTAAAAAAATTGCTACTATTTTGATTAAACTAGCAATGTAATTTAACAGAAAATTTTGAGCTACAAAATTCCAGTCATTTACAAATAATGCACAAATAATTCTTAAATATTTCATTTCTCTGTATGTTTAAATGGAATTTCATTAAAATAGTCTTTTTGCATATAAAAAAGCTTGAATTTAAAGAACAGAAATGAAATTTCAGCAAAGATTTTATTTTACCTTTACATAAATTTTTATTTCAACTATTTTTAGCCATATATTGTAATTCGTAAAATCTGCATTAAAAAAATTTATAAAAGAAAAATATTAATCGATATCTAATTTTAATTATTGAATTCCCGAAGATTTAAACTTTTTATATCAAGATATGTTAGCTATATTTCAATTAATTAAGTCTCTGAGAAGATCAATTAAAGCATCAAGATATATTTAAAGACATACAATATAATATTGAGTAGTTTCTATTTTTTGATAATTTTTTTCTAATTTAATTTTAAGTTTTTATTCTTCCTCAAGAAAGGGTTGCAATAATTAGCAACTAATATATTTTGTATGGAGAAATGGTATCAATAATTTGAAGAATAAAAAATAGCATTAATAAGTGCCTATGCAAGGAATAAAACAAGCTAAAATTTACAACAGAGGTAATAAGTTTTCTAACATTTCTGAAAGCAGATACATTTCTATCAAAATTTTACTTTCCCTCTAAGCGACACAGCATAATCTTTGAGTATCACAACAACAAAAATAGAAAAACTAAAAAGATTAAAATGAAATCTGCTATACACATTTCAATGTATCAAGCAAGAACTTAATTTCTTGAGCGTCCAAGCACCACGTGCTCGTGCAAGTTAAATTATATTTTTATTCATTTTAATTGTTTCATTGAATGAGGAGCCACTTTGGTATAGCATGCGATCCGAAAAACTTTGTCTCGCATTGGCTGTTCAAAAAAAATTTTACATTTCCAATTTATTTCATTTCATATAATCGCATGCTCAAACTGACATTTTTCTAGGTTTGATTTGCTGCAGTTATTAATTTATTTTTAATGAGCTTTTGTAAATGCAATGGCAACGCATTAATAAAAATTGATTTTTTTGAGATGCTCGTATATATATATA
>JAOUZG010039747.1:649876-731500 GCA_026289955.1 Argiope argentata
GTGACGGCGACGCTCCCGTACTTCACTCTCTTCCAACTCGAGGCGCTACCTCTGTTGCTATCTCTATATATCTTGTTCATAAGTCCCCAATTACGTCGAACATTTATATTGAATGGTTTGATAAATAAATAAATTCTAATTAACAAGTCTATATTGATTTTAACTTTGTCACTTAGCTCCTTCAATAAAAGAATTTTTAAAACCCTCTTTGGCCTACTCATCCGATAAATGAAATGAATTTGATTATTATCGCCATCAGCCGAAAAATCAATACACTATTCAACCACCGTAGAGGAGGGCACTTTTACACCCACGCTAGCAGTGGCCACATTACTCCCTTAAATAAATAACTTTAAATTTGAGACGTTATTCCAGTTGATGCTGTAATTCTGAAATTCTTTGAATGAAAAACTGAATCAAATTAAATTCAATTTAATAGAATTTTTATGCTCATTTAATACTGAAAAATACATATTAAACATTTCACTCAGGCAACAGAAATAAAAAAAAGGGAGTTTCGATTTTTCTTCCGAATAATGTGGGCGGTTTTATTTTAGAATTGTGAATTTCAACAATTCTTTGACAAAAGAATCCAATTAATCTCTTTGATCTTTCTCCTTGCCTGAGTAGCGATAATTGAAAGAAATTGTTTAAAGTCTTAGTTAATGGATTTTCAAAGGTAACTCGAAAACTACAAAGGAACCTGCTCAAGATCCATGACAATTAAAAATCAAAATAGTAATAAAACTATTCTTTCAGTTTGATTTACATATTTATGATTTATTTTTTATAAAATATTGGTTAATCAAGAATTATATAGCAGTTGTAAAAAAACATCAATCTCATAAATGTACCTCGTTGTTCTAGACATTATTTACATTTCTGATATTTTGACTATATTTTTATTGATCATGAGTCATTTCTTAAAATTTTCTTTTCGAGAAAAACATATCCTTAACGTGGCTCTTAAATTTTATCATTTTAATGTATTATTAATTTTTACTTTCTCAAAAATGAAATATTTAGTGTTAATCTACAATAAAATAAACTCTTATTTTAATAGTTAGTTCTAGAGTCTTAAAAGTATTATAAACTAGACTCATAATTATATAAACTATACTAATCGTAAATTCAAATTAGCATATGGAATACAAATGTAAAATATGCACCTTACAAATGTATGGTTACACATATAATACTAACACCTCAATATTAACCATGCATGTGTATAGTTAAATTAACCATCAAATAAGTCAGATCTTTTGAGAATAATCACTAACAACAGCAACCAAATATTCAATATATACATTTAAGTTTAATATTTTGTGTCATATAATTTTGAAAAGTTTTATTCCTTCACAAAATTTGAATTCCTTTGATTGACTGAAATTTCGGCTATCCACGAGAAATATAAGATTCAGTAGATCTTACGATTTCTTTAAACCTTTCCACAGCTGTGCAGCAACGATTTTGCAATTCTAAACTCACCATCAATTGAATGGCAATTTAAAAATTTATTCAAAGTATTCCGTTAAATGAAATTATCAATTGCTTAATTCACATTATTCGTTATATAAAGAGAAAAGCATAAATCATGCGTATAATCCATATGCAATAGATCTGTCCACATTGTTTCGATTCATCAATTATCAATTTGTGGGACTCATATCTCTATCACGTGATTCGAAACATTTACATATTCATCAAACAATCAGTAAAATGTATTTCTCATATCTGGTAATTATGTTAAAGTCTTTCAGTTTCTTTGAGGTGAAAATTAGGAATTTTGTGCTTTTACCTTAACACATAAATACTGTAAAGTTAATATGTATCACGCAAGCTCCAAATGATTCTATTAAGATGCTTTTTATTATTCATAATATTACCAATTTTTATTATTTAAATTTTTCTATTTTAAAAAATTAATATAATGAAAAAAAGTATTTACGTCATTTCTCAGCCTTCATTAAACCTCAAATTTTTTCCATCAAAAAACAGCACATTTCTAGACAGTGTATAAACCATAGAAAAACGATGAGAATCTGGGCTTTTCATTCAAAAAGTTATTTTTATTTATACTTATACATACTATGTTCCGATTGCTATAAATATTTAAACTTTGCTTTATGAAAAAGATCATTTTCTATAGGGCCCAATTTTTGCATTTAAAATTAATTTCCTTTTTCAAAAGATAAAAATTCGTCATCTTTTATGATTATAGATTTCATAAAATTATTAAAAGTCATAGAACGTTGAATCAGTACTCTTTTGCATTATATCAAAACATATTATAAAATGAAAGAGAGAAAAAATATTAAATAAGGTTTCAATATCAATTTTGCTACATTTTATACCAAAAACTTTTATCAGTTCTAAGAATTAGTTATCGGGGAAACGAAACGTATAAAAAAAGAATGTATATCTATTAATTTTAAAAAATTCTTCTCAATACTTTTTTTCTTTGTATTTCAATTCGCAGATTTTAATAACACTCGAATTCCAAGGAACTTCTGAATTTCTGTTCAATAATTCATTTCTTTTGTCATGCACTCGATTTTTAAGATTTTTTTTATTTATGAGCGGAATACGTGATTTCTTCTTTTAGCTTTAATAATTAACTTTTTCAATTTTTTTTCCATTTCTTTCCTTCTATATCTCGTTGCTACTGCAATAAAAACTTCCCTTATAGATTTAAGCAGACATCTTGCAAGTTTTATTAAACCTTGGGAATAAACCTAAAATATTTCCCAAGGTCCTTTATTAACCTTGGGAAATATTTTATTATCACAAAATAATGAATCTACTTTCAATTAACTATTGTTGATAAATTATCAGAAAAATAAAAACTTAAGATAACCCAAAGCGCAAAAAAAGATTTTTTTTCTGTCAAAGTTAAGATTAATATACTATCGGCAATTATTCAGATGAGATAGTCAACGTTAAATTATTAAATGGGCCAAGTATACGATTTCTTAAGAGCTCCACGACATTTTTGGAGCTCCAAGTTCGCCAGATTTGACTTTTGGCGATAATTTGAATGTTATTAAATATCAGCTTTCATTTGTTTATAAAGATAGAGAAATCCAATTAATTGAAATTAAAATCAAGTATTGTTCAAATTAAGTTTAAACATCAGTAACTTTTCAATTTAATTACTATTTTGTTATGTTATTTTATAATTTTTAAAAAATATGCTTTATAATTTTTGAAAATGTGCTTTATAATATTCAAAGTGTTTAATTCCATTTTGAATAATATTTAAATGAGTTTAGAAAAATCAGATTTTTTTTATTATATAGAGTAAAATAATTTTATTATTTCAATTTGCCAAGATTTGCTTAAAATTCTAATAAAAAGATAGAATTAAGATCGATATAAATAATTTGTTTTAAAATCTATAAAAGTAAAAGGAGTTCAAAAATTTGCAAAATTTAATTTGATCCTAGGAAATAACTAATACAATATTTTATCGACATTTTAATCTTAAATATGAGTAAGAAACAAACAATTATTATGTATAAGAAAAATATTTAGAAATTATTAATAAATATTCCGAATCATATAACAATTCAATCTGATTTTTATTGGGGTTAGCAGTAAATAAAATTTTAGGATTCCCTCTAGCTTTTTCGCCTAATTTTCCACTCATCGTTTCTTTTCAATTTGATTGGCATTTATTTCAAATGCATATTAATTTTAAAAAGAATTTGCTCATATTTCCAATCATACTGAGAAAGTAACTTGAACAAACGATAAGTATAAGAAAAAATCGATTTTAAAATTGTTAATCCTTTCAGTTTTAATTAAAGTAGCTGTATTCCCTTTACCCTTTGTCATAGATTATAAACCAGTCAAAAGTTTAGAAAAATGAATAAAATACTATGCCGATTCATATTCCCTACAAATTTTTTAAGAGAAAAAAAAAAACATGTGATTTTCATACCATTTTTTAAAATTTTAACTTTACAGAAAAAATAACATGAAGAAAGTAAATTGAAACGCGTGCATTTTTAAAAATTAGAGTTTCTCGCTAGCTTTAAATGGGATTAATTTCCTCACAATAGAATAAACTAGGGATAAATCAGTCAGAAGACCTAGCAAAACAATAAAAATGTTAAGTCGTCTTCTAAAAATTTTATTCTTCTTATTTCGAAGCAATGAATAGACATTTTCAAGACTATAAAGCAACCAATATTTAGTAAACACAGTTTTAATATGAAAAATATTTTTAGACGAACTAAATAGATGAATGTTATTTGACCAATTTGTGCAACTCTGCCAAAATAAACCAATTTAAATATCAAAAGTGTATAAACCTCTTCTCCTCCTCAAAAATACTGTATAAAATTTTCTTTAAAAAATAGAACCTGACAGACCATTTTCATTTTCAACTTATCATTTCTTGTGCATTTCAAAATGAAATGAATTTTAATGAATTTCAAAATGAAAAACAGCTAAACTCTCATGTGACGGCCATATGGAGAAAAAAAGTATTTGGAAAAAAATATAATCATCATGAAATTAAGATACTTATTGATATTTTTTCTTAAAATAGTATTGATACATTCACAGGGAAATTTAATATTTTGAAACGGTACGTTTTATTTTTAGATATAAATAAGCTACTATCTTATATAATTATACATTATTATTATTATGGCGAATAAAAAATTACTAAATTTCTCGAATTATCATCGTCATGACATAGTTCCAGGATGCGCTTTTTAATAATTTTGAATGCAAAATATCAAAAATTAAAGCATATTAATTACCAAAATATTTAATATGGATATTTTGATGAATTTCAAAGACAGATATTTTTATTATCTGAAAAAATATTTTTAGAATCATGTCTGTCACATATTCATTCTTTTAAATTTGCTGTTTGCTTCATATTTAATTATAAACAGTGTCTAACCGCATAATATTTATTGAGTTAAGACTCGTTAGAAAAAATACTAAGATACAATTTCTCAGACCTTGCACAAATAGATTAAATTTTCAACTAAACATAATCTTGTTTTAAAGATTGAAAATAACAGAATCGGAAAATGGTAAAAGGTTCGATAGAATTCATGATTTAATCCATATTTAAATAAAATGGTTAAATTAATTTTAAGCATTCAAATGAATAATTCAATTCCATTGCTATCTAGAAGATATTTTGGAATCAAATTATCAAGGAGATTTTTATGACTTTAGAAAACATAACAATATGCATATTTTGAAAAGTCATAAATTTTAATTTAAAATTATATCGATTAAAACTTATTTTAATATTAAATATGCTTTATTAATTGACTAAAAAATTTAAATTTTTAAATGTATACCGGAATTCGCGAAATTTCAACCAATTTCAGTAATATGATTAGCTCCGAAAATGCAAATATGTTCATAATATCTTTTATTTGAAACAATCAAGTATACATATTTTTAGGTCAGAAAAGTGAAAATTCAAAGAAAATATTTAATGGTGCATTGATTTTAAGTATTAGATTGTCAAGAGGAAAATTTAACAATTAAAAAATTCAAAATCTTCAGAAATCAATTTCAATCCCTCCAAAAGAACTCATTGACTAATTCCAGATTCAAACATAAAAATAACACTCTTATAAAAAATTAGAAAATCATCAAATAAAGTAATTTTTTATCAAAAATGTAATTTATATTTATTAATTATAAATTTTAAAACAGAAAAAAAATATATCAATAAAATTTATGGGTCTTGAAGAAATAATCGACTACATCCTGTTTGATTTCAGATTCGTATATAAAAAGGTAATACTCATAACTTATTTGTTGATAAATTGCTTAAAGCAAATTAAATTCACAAATTCTGTTATAATTTGCTTTAAATAAAGAAAGTTATAAAGTTAGTAAGCAAGTAATAAAGTAAGTTACTAACCAGGTTGTGTTAACTTCAAAGATTTCCAATAATTTTAAAATTCGCTGTGTATTTTGACATCTGATTAATTAGCGATTAAAACCAGCAAATTAAAATTTCTCGATATAATTTATCTATTAATGATATCCAAAAAGCAACACTAAATCTTATTTCCGTTCCTAGTTTAAAACATATCTCTGAGCAAAAGAGAGCTTATTTGATGAAAGCAGAATTTTAAAACGAAAAATATTCGTACAAGTTTTTTAATATATTATTAGATTCCATTAAAAATACCAGAATAAATTTAAATAGTATTTATAAGTCTTTCAATATAAAAAATCAATAATGTAAAAATTCAAAAAAAGACTTAATTTGTATATGTAATGTACTATTGACACGTATTAAAATAGTAAATTAAATCTCTTAAAAAAAGGTTAAAAAATCTTTAAAATCTCTTTAAAATAATGGCAAATTAAATCTCTTATAAAATAAATCAGCAGCAATAAAAAATATTAAATATATAATTTTATTACCTTTACATAGGATAAATAATATATCATTATTAATTACATTTTGAAATACGTTTTTTATGGCAAAAAAGATGTCAAATGTATCTTTTTAGTCGATTCAATTAAAAATAGTTAATCTCAAAAAAAAACGATTGCTCAGAGAATAAGTAATAGTACTACGAAGCCAAATTTCTAAGCAATTCATCGCGATATCTGTTCATTCTAAGAGCTAGAAAGGAAAAAAATGGAACGAGAAGGGTTTTAATGAACATTAATCTGCCAGTTCTTCACTTCATTTGTTCCAAAAAGTAACTACATTCTCTTATCTAATTTTATTCTCATGTAAGAATAAATAAGTTATTATCAAACGTACTGAATCTACATTGTGACAAGCAATTTGTCATTGACGTTTTCTCATTATGTACTTGGAAGAGGATCTATTAGTTACTGACAGAACAGTTGACCTTGAAAAGAAATCCATTTGGGCTCGAGCAATCCTCGAATTTCTAGCAGCTAGCTTACGCTATCTCAATTTATCTCTTATTATAAGTTAGTAAATCTTCTTAATATTCTGTTGAAGACAAATAACAAAAAAAATGTTTTCGCAGGCAAAAATAGGTTTTATTTAAAGAAAAAAATTTACATATTTTTAGAGCAAATAATAGGTTTCAAAATATTAATTAATTACATACAGATGATAATTTGTTACTGGTTCAATTTTAATTTTCCCATAAACATTAATTTTAAAAAATAAAATGTTTAAAAAATATTCTTTCTTTAAAATGTGTCTAATCGCAAAACACTCAATTAAACCAATTGCGTTTTGCCACCATTATAATTGCCTTTAATAAAAACAATTAAAATAATATTTTGGCATTGTTAGATTCATATTCACATTACTATGAGCATGAGTTTTGTTATAATTTTTTACCATTGTACCATAAATTACGAATTAAAATAGCAGTGCATTTAATGAAAAATTTACTTATATCGATCTTAACTATAATTTAATCAATTTTATTGAGGAATTGACGATTTTAAAACAGTGCCTTCTTCATAAGCGCGATTTTTCAGTATGATTTTCTGAAAACAAAGTAACGTTTTTGATTAATGTTTTAATTAAAAATTAATTAATAATTTAATGTTTTTGATAGGGAAAATATCAATAGCGTTTTTTCACCTCATTTTAGAAAGAAATTAAAAAATGTTGAAAAAATTTTTATTAAATGTTAAAATTTGCATTTCGAATTTTACCTGAAGTTTTCGAAAATCTCTACAACATTTCGATCATATATTATTTTAATCAGTTCTAATAAATTGTAAATAAAATTTACATTAAATAAAACACGTAATATAAATTAACTTTACTATAAATAATTTTATTTTCAGTAATTTTATTTCATTTCCATAATTTAATAAGTAAAAAATTTATTTCTAAGCACTAATTTTCTGATTTAGATATAGCGGATGTTTTCATTTAGAACCAGAAGACTCAAAAAGGAATTGATTTAAAAAAAATCTTTTTATATAACTTCATCGATTCATTTTAACCGATAATATTTCATCGATTCATTTTAACCTTTATAATTGTATCGATTCTTTTTTTTTCGATTTCAAGCTGTTTTAATTTCATAAGATAAATTGTCAAGACAGCATTTGATATGAAAATTATCAAATGCTGTCTTGACAATTTATAAAAGAAGAAAAGAAAAAGATATGTTGAAATCTAATTTCTACATAGTAAATTGTGGCAAACGCTTTATATCAAACTTTGCTAATTCTTTTAGCATGTGAAACTAGTTTACTAAAACAGAGAATACAAATAATTTGTTTCAAAAGTAATACTTATAAACATTATCTTATTAATGCTAGGGATTTTTTATCTTAACACGTTAAATTAAAATATATTTTAATTTTAATATTTCAAATATTTAAATGCTAATCTTAATATTCCAATTTATTTAGATATGTTTTAAAAATATTTCATTCTATATATCTCATTAATTTTTAAGCAAATAAAATACAAAAAAAATCATGAAATATATATTTTTTAGTTAATTTAAACTGGAAACAAATATTTTTCAACAATGCAACAACTGAATGAAAATCCTGGATAATATTTATCTGTTAAAATATCTATCTGTTAAATAGAATATTTGAACTTAAAAACCTTCAAACTTTTTAATTTTGAAAAAAATCGGGGGGTCCATCAAACAAATATTAATAATACCAATAGTTTACTTATTGGTATCAATACATAAAAAGTATTAAGAAGAAACTAATTATTGGGAAAATAAAGATTCTAGTGATTAAAGATCTTCTCAGATAAGATGAAAAAGATTCAAAAATTTTGCTTTTAGTCTAAACAACTTCGGCTTATTCCTTTCCTGCTATGCGGGTAACCATTAAACCTTTAGACTCTATTCAAAAAATTAAAGTTGGTATCTTTTTTTCTTTTAAAAGATAAAGATAAAAACAACTTTGAATTAACAAAACATTAAATAACAACTTTATAATAATAAAACATTAAACCTCAAAAAAGTTTTATTTCATTTATTTTTAATGTGAGAAACAGTAAGGTTAATATTTTTTTACTTTGTAACAATTTTATTGCTTCAAAAAAATAGAATTAAATTTCCGACTGAGGCTGGATTCAAAAATTAATTCCATAAAAAGCTCTACATAGTTTATAAAATTTCATATTCTTCAATTAAAATTAATTAACAAAAAGTTCATATAATTCAATGAAAAAAAAAGGTTAATTCAGGATATAATAGAAGAAAATATAAAATAATCTAGGTATTAACGAAAAAAGATCTGATTAAGAGTATCTAACGATTTTTTTTCTTAGAGAAAATTATATTTTCTTAGAGAAAATTATATTAAAAAATATGAAATAAAATATAAAATATAAAATTTATAAAATTATAAAATTATTATTACAAAATTATCATATAAGAAATGTTATGATAAGAATACATTTGTAAGACAAATTTAGTTCAATTTCAAAATATATATCAAACTTAAAATTTTTCTTTCATATTTTCAAAATAATCTAATTTTTTCGATTTCAATTTTTTAGAAATTTAAAGCGTGCCCACCAATATTTTTATAACTCAAATACAAGTAAAAGTTGCACTTACATATTATATTATTATTTGTTCATTTAAATTTTTTAACAGAAATGTCTTTTTAAAAAGAAAAGCAAATAAAATGCAAAGATGAAGCACGCCATTACTGCTCAATGTCACAAAAATCTGTTGCATTCAAAAGTTTAAAAAATAATTTTTTATTAATAAATATTGATTATTTATAATTTAGATTTCTCAAATTTCAAAGACGGAGAGAGAAAAGAATTCATTTATATTTTTAGAGTGAAAGTAAAATAAAGAACAATAAATAATTCAAAAGTTCATACAAAAAAAGATAATTTGTTAATGTAATTTATTAAATTACATTAATAATTTATTAAGAATAATAATGTTGGATGGCAAATACAAATATGCGCTAGCTACTTTAATAAAAACCACCAATAGTTAAAATAGAAAGATAAACAGCCCTTTTTACCCAAAACATAGAAAATACAAAATATTATGCATTTACATAATTTTATCACAGCATTCTTTCAAGTATTAAAAGAATTTACACGCTAAAAGACTAGTCATTCAAGACAAAATAATAATTATGCATTAATATTTTTGTTCTAAACTTCAAAAATGAGTTTCATGTTATTTACAATTATTCAATTTAAAACTCATCAGCTTTATGTATATTTCTAATAAATATAAATATATTTTGATGCATATAGTTTAAATGCAGAATAATAATATCATATGAAATTAAAATTGCTCAAATTGCTTAGAATTCAAAATCTATTTTTAGTCAAAGAATTAGAAAGAATTATCACTTACGAATATATTTTAATTCATTTTTCAGGTTTTATAGTAAATTTTTTCCACTGGTTGAATTTTAAACTAGCTATAAAAGAATTATTGAAAAAGAAAGAAAATCGTCTGCTAAAATTTATTTTTCAATGAATGATAAATGTGGCAACGGCATCATCTCAGAATAATAATATGACGTAAAACGAAATTGATTAAGCCTATTTTCTGCATAACTTATCTTTATCTTCTTCGAAAAGCGTAAGTAGATTATATTATTTTTAATTAAAATTTTAGAAAATATTTGATATTTGTAACAAACGGGGTTTTAAAAAATATAATAATAGCAGCTGATTTTAATATCAAATATAGATTGAGAAAAATGTCAAAATATGATAATTCTATTATTACAGAAATATCCTATTTAATATCTCAAAATCTGTAGCGTTGTGAAATTTTAAAATATCAAGCTGATAAATTTATTTTCATGAGATAAATAAGTATTAGAGTTAATTGTATTCTAAATGTGTTATTTCCCGAAAGTATAGAAATAGTTAACTAACTTTTACATTTTCTTAATAAATTAAACTCGGCATTAATTACAGGGCATTATGCCACATTTGTCATGGATTGTTTCATTAAGGAAAAAAATATTCTAAATAGGATTTAAATCTTTTAGCAATATTCGAATCATGGGTTACTCTTTCTTCATTAATAGAAATAATTAAAGAAAAATAATTATTCATGATATGCATATTATTTAGAGGCATTAATTCTTACTCTTAAAATTTCTATTAAATTCCAAAAAATTTCGAATGTTGAATAAAGATAAAATCATGAATATATACTAATAAAAAATAATTAGGTAAAAAATATTTTTAAAATCTAAAATCATTAGAGGAATGTAAGATTTTTAATAATAATAGCTTAATTGAGAAAAAAAATTAAAATTTATTTAAAAAGTTTTGTTATTAAATTATCTTTGTTTGTGACACACTATTTAACTAAATAAATATTATGGATTAATATTATTTGAAAAAATGATTAATTTCAAGCCTCATCGAGCATTCTAAAATTTTCTAATTTAAAAGTAATATAAAGTTTTTCTCGTATGTATTTTAATTAGCATTCTTACATTTTGCGCTTTATAAACCAATTTTGATTTTTTGAGAATTATTTTTTGAAAGCTATAAAATGAAATTCTGCTACAAAGACATAACAGATTGTCATTAATTTTTACACACACGACCTTTTTTTATTCAAATGATTTCTTTTTGTTTTAAAATTTATTTTAAATTATGTAGTTTTAGTTTAAATATGAAAACATTTTCCTTTCTTCTGTTAATTAACAAAACTATTCAATTCTAATCTTTATTTAAAAAATATCATCTTTAATGTAATTTTTAGTTATATATAAACTTTTAATTAATTTTCCCCTAACTTATAAGAAGCTAATAATATTTTCGACATCAATGTAAAAATTATAAAAGATTTTGTCTTTATTAATGATAAAGAATATCTATGCACACATATGTCATTTCATTCTTTTCACACTTTATTATGTAACATTTAAAAAGAATTATTAATGCATTTATCAGAAGATAAAAAAGATTTAATCTATGAATTTTAAAAAAATCTATAGGATCTATTTATATTTGATACATGCTTAGGCCTACATCCTATTTGGGAATTACTAGCGCCCAAACCGATCAAACTAGAATTATCTTAAAACATGCAAAGAAAAATGGGAATAATTGAAAAAATTTTAAAATTTAAGAAATCTATAAAATTGAATGCACGCAAATTCATTCCTTTATTAATCACTAAAAAATGCTTTCTAAAAGGAAATTTGCATTTTTAACACATTAATTTTATTTAATAGGTGATAAGAATCTTTGACATTTAGCTATGCATGAAAAAGCATTTTTAGTTATTTAGAGTCTGAAATGTTCAAATTTTGATTCCTGAAATTGCATTTTGTGTTATCAACTGCTGTTTTCTTTTAAACAAAAATTTTTTCAAACAATCTGTCATGGAGGGTTTTTTTTTTTTTTTTTTTTTGTCTTGAAATATAGTTTGAAGGGAGGAAGTAATTCTCGTAAAATAAAATTGTGTTCTCGTATTCTTCATTCTAATTGTATGTACTTAATAAGCATTGATCAATATTTCTATTACGAAAAAATATTACTATTAAAATTGAATGGAAAAATAAGATAACTGTCATTAGTTGAAAAAGATATGAGGTTCTGTTTAACAAAAAAGCATGAAAATTCCATAAAACTACATTTTACTTCTTTGGAAAAAAAAGCTTCTAATATGATTATTTGAAAAATATTTTTCAATGCAGTATTTAGAAAGGAAAAAAATGTCCATTCTAAAGGTATTTGAAAAGCGCACAGATAAAAAAAACTTGAAAAGATTTAACTTTTAGGGACGGAAAAAATCCACATGATTTAAAAATCTACAAAAGCTTTTATTAAAAAAAGATTTTCAATTGATTTAAAATACACAAGAAAACGCTCTAGCTCTAAATATATCGGAGGATAATAAATTTAAATCTGAAATATCTGAAGTATGAGGACTTATTAAATAAACATATCTCTAGATCCATTTTATTTATCTTAATGAATAATTTATGTCCTTAGGAAAACTATCTAACCATTAATTTTTTCTATACTATAACAACGCTTATAAATTACTTTATTCGCCATTTAAAATTCCTAAAGATTACTTCTACTTCAAAATGCTATCAAAACCTGAAGTATTTCATGAAATAATAAAAATTTCTACAATTTCAGATTTAAAATGACTACTGCTTTTTTTTAGTAAAAAAAATTCGAAAACTAAATTATTAACAAATTCTCAAATACTGTAATTACATGAATTTTTATTAATGTGATATTTTATTCAATTTCCTGCTAATAAATTCTGATAATATCGTAAACACAAAAAGAAAAGTTTAAAAAATTCTAGAACTTTTATTAGGCGTTTCTATACTCTACCAGAAAATATAAATATATATATACCTAAAAATGCGCCACTCAGCAGTTTTCAACAGCTTTTAAACTTGTATTTCATAATTCGGGAAGTAAAATAGTGATTGAAGGATAAAAATTAGGTATTTTGGAAAGGAAAATTTATACGCTTGGAATGTTTTTCATTTTCTATTTTCTATCTTTTTTCATTCATCTATTCAATTTAATTTTTTTGCTCCACAAAATACATTATTTGTATAGCAAAAAAAACATCAACATGATCTCTATTTCCTATTTCAGTTCTATGAAAAAAAAATTCATTGTTGAGATGCATTCACTAATTCGGCGCCCCTGCTAATCTGGCTACTTGACATTAGGAAAAATATATCTGTCCTCTGTGATACTATATCCATGCGAGAGATGAACTTTTAATTTTAAAACTTATCTAGCGACGTATGTTTTGCAACTGTACGGTAAAAGTGAGAAGATTAAATATTTTTTAAAAAAAGAAACAATATTGTGAATGAAGGAGATATACAACTAAGATATTCATGCACATACGATAGAAAAATATAAACTATAAGCCACTGGCATAAAACAAGGAAATGACTGTAAAACTTGTTGCATATGGCACAAAAATTTCTACCCACTTGGTATATATATATATATATTTTAATTTTTCCCCTGGAGGGTAATAATCTGTCTAGCTATGGAGAGACTAGAGAGTAAACTATATCCATGCGTTTAGAGTAATCCATGCATCGTTTTCTTCGAGGAGAATTTGTGATGATGGATTGTGTTACCTTTCTCCTTCTTTCGACTAAGGGACAAAACCTACGAGACTGCCTCTTCGGAGGACATATCAGCAGGTAGCGGCTTAACATTTTTTTGTTACAAGATCCACTGGCAGAGGGTTCTTGTACCTTTTTGCTGCTGTTGCTGCTGCTGCTTGTTTTGGTCCTTTGACTGCTGGTGTTGCTGCTGATGATGCTGCTGGGAAGGCGTCGGTTGCTGCTGAGAGGTCACAATCGGCGGGGATGGCAGTTGCTGGTGGTAGGGCTGGTGCGACGGCGTTCGCGGCCGACCCTTATGGGGGGACGGCGGCACCAGGGGTCCTGAGGTGGTTCGGCCTGCTGTCGTCTGATGTTGCCGCAGTTGCCGGCCTATCACGGCAGCGCTATTCATTGTCCGGACGCGCTACGCGGTGCTGCCACGGATCAGGAGCGGGGGTCGCGGCGGGGCCCCGCCGAAGCCTCCGCCACCGCTGGGCCCCATCGACGAGCTGCCCAGGAACGACATGGCAGAGGGGCCGGCGCCAACCATCTCGCCGATCCCGGGTTGCTGCACGCACACCGCTGGCGAATCTTTTGGCGACCGGACTCTGGAAAGAGAGCCGCCGAGCTCGCCAACCGACCTCCACACCCTCGTCCTTTCGGTTCCGGGGAGGGATCTCACATTCTGCATTCTCCGGAGGGGGAGCTAAAGATTCTTCGCTGTCCTGGATAGCCCCTCTTTTTATTTTTATTATTGTTATTACGTCTCTCGCAGCTTTTCCAACAAATATTTACGTTTTGGAAAGAAAGAAAAAGAACGTCTCTCTTCTAATGAAAACTGAGGCATCAACTTAAATTGAATAGTAGTCCCAATTATGTGATTTAATTTTTTTATTCGTTTTTTCGATTTTCAATATAAAAAGAGAGATTTCATTCAAAAAAAGGGGAATCGAAGATTATTGTTTGAAAATACAAACCATGCTGAAGAAAAGAATGCATGATTTGATTTCAAAAAGAATAATTTTGAAAAACTCTGTTCTTGCTTTTTCTCCATTAACCCTTTCTATCAACGATTCTGATCAGTTAAGAAATTTTAGTGTAATAGAATATGTTGATTACTCATGATGAAATTGTTTTTAAATTCAAGTGCTCATCACTTTCTTAGCCTTATTCATACTTTATATTTTATATAAATGGCAAAGTTGATGGGGGGTTTTCTTCATGTGAGATAGTGAGTTCTCATATTTTGCCTTTTTAAATAAAAGAACAAATTTAATACCTAATTAGAATTCTTCCAATTAAAGCAACAGAAGCAAATAAATTTTTCCAACTCCAGTGTTTAAAAATTTAATATTGAAAAAAAATTAACTTTATGTTAAGTTATTTTTGAATGGTTAAAAATTTTGAATTCTATATTCCATAATATAGATTCCAATTTGTTATGATTACAATTAATAGACTTGTTGGTTTACTTCTTTTTTTTCTTGTCTAAATGTACAATTCAAAGTTGTTTCAAAATGTTATTATTGTTCATTTTATTTTAAATAAGTTTTCACATTCAAAACAAATTATTACGCTTACTCAGGTAAATTTTCATACAGGAACTATTATAAAAATGCTATATTTGAAAATTATTATAAAATTTTAAAAAACTCGGCTAAAATTATTATTAAATAAAAATATTTCTACAAAAATTGTTTTTGTTAAAATTCACTTTTACTTCAATTAATATGAACATCAGTCGTTAAGGTGATAATTAGCGATTTACGGAGATAATTACTCTTTTTTGTGGGAATAATTCATTCTTCATTAAACCTATGATACTAGTGATAACTATTTATTTTCGGAGCAGTGCAGAATTTGGAGTCTTAAGTTGTTGAAGTGTAATTTCCCCTAAATTAATATTACAAAACATAGTCATATTATAATTGCATTTTCTAAAGTCTTTATTGTTTTGCAATGAATTTTGATAACAAATATTGAAAAAAAAACAGAAAAAACACATGAAGAAAGTTTGAATATTTTGTACAAGTTATATTCAGAAAGATATTTGTTTTAATCTTATATTTACTTCAAAAGACATGCATATTGTTTCTTTAATTTAATTTATTGAATTTTCCTTAATATTTATAATATAAAACAACACGGTCAATAAATGGAGCAAAAAAATTATTTAAGAACTACGAAATATTTTTACTTTGAAAAATGTTTACTCTTTTCAGAAAACTCAGAACGATCAATTTATTATTTTATTGCTCTGTCTACAATTAATAGACTCTGTCGTTAAAATTTTCTAAAAATAAAACGAACAATTTTTAATGTATTTTATCATTGCCATATCATTGATTCTCATATATATTTAGTAAAAATATAAAATGAAAATGTGCCATATGTAAAACAATTTGATTTGCTGTTAGATAAAAGTAAATGTATTTAAAAATTGTTTTAAGGGCTTTATTTATTTATTATTTGTAATTTTGTTTTGAGCAGCTGAATACTTTTTTCAATAATTAAATAACAAGATAAATTGATCGAAAAAAATATTCTTCCATTTTTTGGGGGGAGAGGAATTTTTATGACATGATAATTTAATCTTCTAACCTCATAAAAATGTAATCTTGTTTAAAAGTAAACATTTTAATGTGTATACTTTTCTCAACAATTCTAGAGCATATATAGTCAGAAATAAATGTCAGAATACTAAAACCTCTCACATTTGGCAAGAAGTAGGCTCCATTTTTTATATAACTAATAATTCTAACTTTTAAGTAGAATTACTTCGGTGAACCAGTGCAATAAAAATACTAACGAATGCACTTTGCTGCCTTCCGCAAACGATTGAATAAAAATAAGTCTTTAATACTCAACTAAAATAAAAATTGATGCGACAAAATTTCTATAAAGGAGCTGGTATTTAGATCAACAGGAATCAATCAAACCAAATCTCAACCTCAAACTTACAATTGCCCGACTTTAATTGCGACGCTCATCTCTATTTATTTACCGTATCGGTATGCATGAAATTTCTGTTATAATTACCATAAAACATGATTATTTAAATCGCTCTGCTACGATCACCAGAAACCCTCTCAGCGCTGCGTTTGGCTATCAAATTTAAGCTCTCATTGAAATTCCTTCGCCAAACTCCCAGCGACGAAAATTAAACTTCACACTTTTCTCAGCGCATAGCGGTGCCAAGACGACTGCCAAAAGAGCGATAAAGGTGCATTATTGGGAGGATTGGCTAGCAGAGCAGGAGGATGGAGAAAAGCCGCATCACAGTCTGAAGGGTAGTGGAATGTTCGGGCCATGACGACGCTATCGATTGGTCTCTCCTGGAGCTTTTAGGAACTCAGGGAACCGGACCGGCCCACACGGGAGCTCGGGGATTGCCGGATAAGACCACCCCCGTCAGTAGAACGGCCTCTGTTCCTCGTGTGACAGCACTCGGAAGTGAAGGACTTTTAAAGATCGCGAGCAGACTCATATGAAAAAAGATCAAATCTTCCCCTTTTTTTTTTTCCCGAAAGGTCTCTTAACATGTGTACTATAAATTTTTTTACGAATGGAAGCAACCCTAAACTTTTTTGTATTTTCGGATGATTTTTTTTGTATTGGTGGAAAAACTTTTTTAAAAGTGTTCTATGTACATGCGCATAGCTGCATTTTATTTTCTTTCCTGGTCTTACTTATAATTAAAAAGAATGCAATAATCAAAGATTTAATTTTGAGTCATTTGATTTGTAAGAGATTTATTTGGTAAATCTTTCATATTCATTTTTTTCGTAAATTGTACATAACAATTCATAAACAAGAAAATTCTCAAAAAGAAAAAAATTATTATATTCCATAACGAGATCAATGGCAAATATATCGATTAAAATATGTATAAAAATAGGTCTTAAAAATTCGTAAAATATATTTTAAAAATAATATTATATTTATATATTATAAATAATGTTTTTTTCTAATAATATTCCCTGTTTAACCCTTTCGACCCAATATGTCTCTTTTTACGTTTCTTAAATATTGATGATGTGTATTAAAGATGAAAAGATTAAAGTAATATTAGTATAAGTAAAAATTTGCCTTTGTCAATATCGTCTTATTAATTTACTTTATCTATACTTATAATAAAGCTGTGTGTGTGTGTGTGTGTGTGTGTGTGTGTGTGTGTGTGTGTGTGTGTGTGTGTGTGTGTGTGTGTGTGTGTGTGTGTGTGTGGGTGTGTGTGTGTGTGTGTGTGTGTGTGTGTGTGTGTGTGTGTGTGTGTGTGTGCGTGTGTGTGTGTGTGTGCGTGTGTGTGTGTGAGTCTTGGTGCTCTACATCTATCTTTTTAATCATACTAATGCTTTGACAAAATTAAATTTCTGTTTTTAATGAAATTTTAAAAAACAAATTTTAATTATATTTTTTAACAGTTTATTTCACATAAAATAAAAACAAAATTTAACCTGCACATGCACGCTACGAGTAAAAGGGGGAAAATTAGCTTTTATCAATATGTTACCAACACATTTACAAAAGCTCAAATTTAAAACTAAATATGATGATCGCTAATTAAACATATAAAAATGTAATTTCCTGCACTCGTCTATATGAAATGAAATAAATATGAAATATGATTTTTTTCTAGAAAGAAAATATAAAGAAAGGCTTTTATGACTTTCACAATATCTAAATTAATAATCCAATAATTCAACTTTATTTAAGGCAAACATGGTTTAATATATATCTTTTCAATTAAAAACCTCACGGCTAGTTAGTAAAACTTTAATAATAATAGAAGTACATGTATAAAGATGGTCTAGATGAAGTAAATAATTACATGGTATGCAACATGAGTCTATAAATGCTTTAATAAATCAAGAATATTTAGCTTTTGTCTAGATCCTCTGCCCTGTGAATCATATTTGACAAAATATTTTTCATGCACTAATAATTTAAATAAAAATATTTACACTTCAATCAACTCAGTAAGTCTCTAAAACTGACAGATTTATAAATATCTGAATATCACTATCCGATAAAAATGTGTAATTTTTAATTACTTCCTAGGACGTTCCAAAGAGGTTACCTAAGACTATAAAAATATAGATTTTTAAAAGATATTCTATTCGAAATTTCATAAATCGATCAAATTTGATAGCAGAAGACAGGAAAATTTATTTACATATTTAAAAGTTGTAGCGTCAAGGATATTTCGCAGAATACGATTTCTTAGGATCAAAGGACTGTATAAAGTTTCATAATTGTTTTATGTAGCGAAAAAAACAAAATATTGTTATTTCCGTCGTTTAAATCCTTTTGAAAGTAAAACTATAAAATAAATTTTATTATTTATCTGAATAATTTTTGTCGAATAATTCTTGAGATATTACATAAATTATGAACATTATTCTGTAGTATATATAAAACATAAATGTTAAATGACTCCGCTTCAGAAATGTTTTAAAAGATGTTTCTCACTTTCCAAAAATGTAAATCATTTTCCATTTTAATTTGAAAATGAAATTTACTGTAACTGTCAAATAGAATGATACATAGTAGTTTGTGACTAAAGGCTTTTATAACAGTATGAATGAATAATATGACTATAAAATTTTGAAGCTTAAAAATATTTTCATGAAGAAGCGATTAAAATAGAATCTACATAGAATATTTAATTCAAAATTTTAACGAACATTAAGATTGGCGAACTGGCTGGTCACCAAAGATGGCTAGTTCATGAATAATTACAAATTAAACATTTTTCATTATGATAGACAATATGCATTTTTCCAAATGCGTTATTATCATGTCAAAAATGTTGTTTTGGGGATGAGGTTTTTGGCGACAACAAAAATTCGTAGGCAAAAAATAACAATTTTATTATCTGCACGAGCAACTCAAAAAATCAGCTTTTAATAACGCGATGCCATCCCATTTACAAGAGCTCTGATTTTGAAAAAGAAGTTAATGACTACAGAAAACAAAACCCAGAAAAATGTCATTGTCAGCACGTGATTATATGAAATGAAATAAATAAGAAACGTGATAGTTTTTTAAAACAATCAATACGAGACAAATTTTTTTGGATCGTCTGCGATACTAAAGTGACTCATTCAATGAAACGATTAAAATGAATAAAAATATAATTCAACTTGCACGAGTACGTGGTGCTTGGCCGTTCAAGAAATGATGTCCTGACATGATACATTTAAATATGTATGGCAGATTTCATTTTAATCTTTACTAAATTTTTTCTCTTTTATTTATTTTACTATCCACCTCAAAAAAGTGGGCATTAAAATTCTGACTCAATAACATGTAATAACAATAATTATCGTTTGGATCTAAGCATCCCAATGATAACCTAAAAACGATGCAGCGTTTTCATCTAGATAATGCATATATAATAAGTATTCAATATTATTTTATAAACTGATATAAACTTTGCTTATGACAGAGTGAGCACCTATGTGTGCATACAAATATTGATGTCTTACAGGCAAGACTATTGAATATAAAATTGACAAATTATTTTAATATATTTTAAGATTCGTCGTGGAAATCTGTTCGAGAACGCATAGTAAAGCCTCCCAAAACAGGAATATTGGCGTTGCGGCAGCTATAATGTTTCATGATGCTATCCTGATTCTAATGAGCCGCTTGTGTCCTTCATATGAAAATATGGAGCGAATCTGAATTCATTGAAAGTCTGGATTTTCAGATAAAAGCTCACAGACTAACTGTATAAAGTCACCCAGTTTACCTGTCCTCTATATCAGAATATCAGCGTTGAGTCTAAAATCATGGGCCAAACTTTGAGGGGTGAGAGAACTCTCTATAACAAACTGTTAGAAAATTTCGGCATTAAGGCTCGAAATCCAAAATTCTTTCATCTCTCGTACTCCATTTTAAAATGATGCAAAGCATTTTTGAACCCGCTATTGTGAGTAATTAGTTTCGGTAAATCACTTCACTTGACATTAAATATATAGCTAATTAATTGGTATCGTATTTCACATTTAAGACAATAACCGTAGCTACTATGCAAATATTAGAACTAAGAAATTATATAAATACGTATCATTATGTTTGTAATGTTAGAGTGAGAGTGTGGTGGTTCTGGGGTCCTATATTGACAGTCTGTATAGTCATACCAGTAAATAGTTCATGTTTTATTTCCTTTTAATAAATTATTTATTTTAAACCTTTATTTTGTCGGACCCAATCTTGGAGACTTTTATCTATTTACATTCCACTGCAGCGATTTTAATGGCAAACAGCTGAATTTCAAGCCGTTCAAAAAGACATCTCTTCAACACAAACAATTATTTTATAGATATAGATATATATGACCAAAAGTGACGCGTTGAGGTACAAAGAGAAAAAAAAAGAGAAATTCAATTCTTGTGAAATCAATCATTTTTTCATAGATTATTTGTATTAATTGTAATTATTTAATAAAAAGTCACTAAAATAAGATTTTACTTTGTTGACCTAAGTAGGAATTGACTTTTAAAAAAACTTGTGTAATTTGGAGTATTGATAGAAAATATAGATAAACAGCGGCTCAAACAAGGCTTAAATAAACTTAATCATTTAACAGATTATATTGTCATTTCAGATTTAACTTCGTTTATTTAAACCTTCTTAAACAAGAAAAAAAAGTCGATTCTCATCTGAATGATTGATCTTTTAAGATTTGTATTAAGACTTTTGAACACGAAAAATTGGAAATGATGTTCATGAAAAATAAATGTACTATCAGAGAAATGATAAGCACTAAAATTATATTCTATGATTTAAAATAGTGTCAATGCAATAACAAAACAACAATTGGATATTTTTACCTCATACACACACATTCATAAAAATAAAAGATTAAAGATTTAAGGACGCATCGTGAAAATCGTAAACAACAAAAATATATACAAGGACTTAAGATGATGTAAATATATTATCCAAAATTCAATCGGATAATTTTATCATACATATATATACAAGAATTTGTTTCTTTACTTTAAAATTATATGAAGCCACTCTGCTGATACTTATGATGATAGCAACATCTGGTTTTGAAAAATATTTTAGTTAACTAAAAGTTACATTTTCATATCTCAGAACTTCAATACGACAAAATTAATCTTGTATTTTAGTCTTTTGATATAAACTGACACTCCAACAAAACGTAACTCACAAACGCTTTCGAATCAATAAAAGCAAAGAAGCCAAATTCTTGACATTTCCGACACCTAAAACTTTCAAAAATTTTGTAAATATCATATCCCTTTTTATGTGAACATAAACAATTTTAAAATTATAATGATAAGCAATTTTACATGTTATGGAAAAATCAAGAATGTTTTAATTTTAATTCATCTTTGAATCAAGTCTTAAATTTTGTATAACTGCATATCTTTTTTATTTCATGCGGAAAGTTTTTACTTTTCTCTGGATTTTTGATGTATTACTAAATGTTATTGATTTGAATATTTTGATGGATAATTTTAGCGATATGAAATAGTTCTGCATATTATTATAGATAAAAACTTAATTTCAAAGACTTATGAATGGTTTTATATATCAACAAAAGATTTCTTTTAATATTCAGAGTTCCCATTTAATAGGCAAAAAAGTAATATTTATAACTTTTCATTATTATTCCAATGTGTATTCCTTTTCTTTGAAATAATATCAATTCCAAATTATTTTATTTTTTTATGTTTAATTTCTCTTTCAATCTTTGCATCCCTCGGTATAAAAAATCAGAATAAAAATAAGGGCCCTATTTCAAAACAAGTAATATAAAACAATTAAGTCAATTCCTAATTAGATCAACAAAAAAAATTGATATTACTTATAAACGAAAAATATGTAGCGAACATAAATACAATTTAAGTACAAAAGCACCCAACTAACTTTAAAGCAATTTATTTACTGTGTGTACCTGAAATAAAACAAAACAGCTAACCAATTAATCCAAAATCAAGTCCGCATCCGCTGAAAATACAGTTATCAACAATCACAAGACACTGCACATGCGTGAATTTTCAACGCCAATTGACGCAAATCAAATGAGTTAATTTTCTACGCCAATTGGGGTAACGTAATACAGTTAAGATATTTTAATTTTCTTTATTCTGTATTTTAATTCGAAAGTACTTCAGAAGGAATCCGAAAAATCTATGAGTTAAAAATGTTTAATTAAAAAAAACACTAAGAAAATAAACAGAATCGTTTGAAATAATTGGTTAAAAACACATTAAGAAAACTTCATTAGCGTGGGGGGGGACTAACTAAAGTCTTACTCATTTGGCGTTGGGAAAATAAAAATTTTTGCTGAAAAATTAAGTTATTTTTTAATTTCTAAATAACTAACCAAATTAAAGAACTAATATTTAAAAGGACTGCTCTAACATCAAGTGTCATCCACAACAGGTTTTTTAAAAAATTATATTACTTATTTAAACTGCGACGTTCGTAACTAAATTGGTCAAAACTTAGTCGTGTTATGCAGATTTCCGTTTTACGTTTGTTCTTTGTGCACGAGTTCGAAGTTATTCCTTAATAGGCAACCAGTATTAGCTATTTGAGCGAAGTTTACTTCTTTTTCAGTACTATAGAAGCTGTATAATTCTAATATTTAATGAATGCAATATACTTTTGGCATATCATTCAACTTCTTTTCAATACAATTGCCTTTCTGCCATATTGTAATAAATTAATATATATGCTAGAAAAAATATAATTATCAATACAGTCACATCAAAAAAATCTTTAAAAATTATAAAAAGGTTCTGATTTTTGTGTTATTGTTATTATTTTTTTCAGAAATTATATTTCTTATTGTTTTATTAAAAGACTTTGATGGTCAACTTTTAACACAGCAATGACAAAAAAAATGATTTTGATTCATATTTGTTCTTCAATTCATTTTTCAAGTATAAGGCAGTCTGTATTATAAAAAAATAATAATATGGTAGTAAAATGATGAAATGCGTTAAAAATTTAATTTGAGTAAGTTTAGTTGATATTTTTGTAATTAAATTTACCTACCTATATGGCAAACAGCCATCTTTATTCACTGGATATTTAAATGTTCATTTAAAGTTTAGAAAATATGCATCAAAATATTTTATAAACATTGTGAATCAAATAAGCGATAACTTTAGCTTTGTTAAAACTTAGTTAGCAATCGATAGGTACATCAGCAATCAAAAGTGCAGCGTTGAAAAGTTAAAAACATTTTTTTTTTAATTATTCTCTCTATTTTCATAAAAGTAGATTTATAATGCATTTTAATCATCTTTCTCTTACTGCAAAATTCTCTATTTTCTTCTTAGATTTGTAGCTAGCTCGTAGTGAAAAAGAAAAGGAATTAGAATTAGAATTAAAACTAAAACGCTCTGTGAACGGCGTTTGAAAGCGTAATCTTCAGGATTTACGTTTAGAATAATTAGTGGACTACAAAATCCAGTCATTAATTTCACTTGGTGTAGCGCCATCTAGTGAAAACATTTCATATTACAATTCAATGGCTCAATAAATTACAGGTTTTTTTGCTTTTATGATATTTATTGCACATCCTTCATTTCAGATCATATTATTTCGACTTAAGCTGAGTATTTTTTTAATGCTTAATGTAGAAAAATGGTTCCGAAATTGTAAATTTCAGGTTTATCGTTTCTAACCGAAATCCGAATAGCGGCTCGTAGTAAAATGGAAATGAAGCTGGAAAAATAATCTTTATTTGGAGAACAATTTTAAGTAAAATATTGAAATAGTGCTTATTTTGGAGAGCGTTTTCTTAAAGTACTATCTTTTTATTTTCGCTTCCGTTTTTTCTGTAAAAGTTACTTCGTGACGAATTGAGTCTTTTGGTAAGAAAGCAAAGAATAAAGGAAAATTTGGAAATCCAACAAAATTAGTTTGACAACTTTTTCAATTAAAGGTATGTATTCTAGAACAACAAAATTAGTTTGACAACTTTTTCAATTAAAGGTATGTATTCTAGAAATGCATATAGTTTAAAATTTGATATTTAACTAAAGATTGTTATTTAAGAAAAATAACTTTTCAATTTAATAATTACTTTATTATTAATGATATTTAATATTTTTTATTTAATAGTTATTTTATAATTAATTATATTTGTTTTTTAATTTAATAATATATTTAGTTTTAAAGTTATATTCAATAAAGTAATTTTCAAAACGTTAATTTTAGTTTTTTTCTTTAAGTCAAAAATGCAACATTAATATAGTTTGCTCGTTTAGTATTTAAATTAGTTTTAAAAAATTATAATTTAAAAAATTAAAACTATTAATCAATAATCAACAACTTAAGCTAAAGAAAATAAAATCGTTAATTAGCATGATGAATTCGTTATCTAATTCATTATTTCTAAATATATAATAACAATATTAGATTTTAATTGATACATTTTAGCAGTAAAATATAGACTTTCATTCCGTTTGCGGTTGCTCAAAAAAAATCAATCGTGGATTCCTGCAATAGTTTCTGTTTACTTCGGAAACAATTTTACACAAAACTACGAAATTCCAGTCAAAAATATAAAAAAATCAAAATTGTGGAAATTGGAAAATTTGAAGACTGGATAAATTTCAAATGAAATATCAGGGAATATTTTTCCTCGATTGATTCTATTCATGAAATGAAGTAAGATTTAAATAAAATTATAAAAATGAAATATACTATTGGAAATTTCAAGTTATCATGTGAGAACATTATTATTTCTAAATCATTATTTGCCTTACTTTATTTAATTCATTAAGTAGTTTAAAACAGTTTTTAAAAGCAATGCTGGTAAAAGCAAGTCAATTTTTTTTAAACTGCACAAGCAGATATAATAATAGTAATATTGTAATTCTGTTAAAAGTAAGTAAAAAAATAAATGCGATTAAAAGATGTTGAAAAATATTGCCATTTATGTTTTATTTATTGCTTACGCGATTTTGAGCTTCAATTATTCATTGCCTTCAATTATTTAAATCTCTTTAATGGAAACAACATCAGGTTCGTAATAATTTATAATTCTTCCTAATTAAAAAAGAGTTTAATTTAAATATCTGTAACAAAATTTTCCTCGTCAGGAAAGAATTGAATTTTAAACCAAATCGACATTGAAAAACAAAGGAACAAGGATTCTGATTGGTTGAAATCGTACTCACAAAAAGTACTTAACAAAAGCATGTGCTTTGTGCCCATTTTCATAGACTGACTATTGAAAAGCTAGTGTGATGCATTTTACATCAGACAACAAATGGCTTTAAATATGTTTTTAAATTCCTTAATTTTTTTACCATGTATGTTCATATAAGAAGAAACATTTATATTATAATTACGTCACTAACACATTCGTTGATATTTTTGATTCTTGTTATTCGGACCATTATCTAATAAGATGTTTACTTATTTGCTCACTTTTAATTTCAGTAGAAAAGAAAATATGTCTTTGAATAGTATGTATGAATCGCTGGTGATTCTCTCGTTGAGAAGCATAGTAAAGCAAGGAGATATAAACTAAGCGCTTGTTTTACTTACATCAAACAGTATAGTGATTGCGAACGTTTGCAGTCACAAGAGTGTGAGTGACATGGCAGTCTTCAAGCTCGTATATTCAGCATATGAACACTTTTCCTAATGCTGATTACAAAGATGAGACGGCAGTTGAAGCCTAAAATTAGACAATTTTCACACTTAGATCATTTTGATATTTAATCAGTTTTAGTTAAGAATATTTTCCTTACTTAAGATTATTATAACACAAACATTTAACTGACAAAAAATTTTGTATAAATGTCCCATTAAGAAGATTCACACCTAAAAAATCGTTCGGAAAGTTCAACTAAACATTCTAGACTAAATACTTATTTACATTTAATTTACCAAGATAATATTATAGTTTCTCTTGATGCACTGATTCAAAATATTCGGGGACTGGAAAATTTAAAAAGTGTCATGGCTGAGTTTCCTCTGGGAGTACGTCCTTTTCAAGAGCAATTTTCAATATCAACGGTTAATTCGAGAAAAGTTAGCAGTTTTCTCTGAATTATTACACAAATTTTACAGTACATTGTCAATCGCATATGGTTAGTTATATTACCACTATGTTCTGAAGCGCTCTTGTAATACTTCTGCAAAAACAATGAGCATATCTTTCCCATTTGCGGTAAAAGAATAGCTTGCAATTTAAATATAAAAGGTAAATTCAAAATATAAAAAGCTTAAACAAATATTTCGATCATAAGAAAAAATCTATATAAATTACACATTTAATTGACATATTTTTAAAAATAATTATTTAATCCAATCGTAATTTAAACTATTTTATCTTATTAATAAATAACAGATATTGATAATTAGACCATGCAATCAAGTTTTAAATAGTGCATATATTAATTCCACTAATATCAATAGAATTTAACATGAAAATTCTATGATCTCTAATTGATTAACACAACATTTTGATGGAGTATTTAAACACTATTTAAATAAACAATATTACATATTAAGATAACACCAAAAACAATTCGAGTTTTTTTTTAAATAATACTTACTTATTACATAACAATTTGATAACCAAGTAACAGAATCGCAAAATCAAAATCTGATTTCACCAAAAATCCACCACGGTTATAGTTTCTGAATCTTAGGGGATGGGGATGGAAAAAGTGTTCGCAAGACCTGATTACACTTGAATATTGCTGGGTTCTATTGAGAGTGTGGTGTAAAATTTAAGAAAGCAGCTTGATGTCTTATAAATTAGCAATATTACTGTATTTACACAAATTGATTTTATTTATTTTAAATTTTGTGATTAATTGAATTTAACTAAAATATTATAAAGAGTAACTTAAATCCTTTCTAAAGAACAAGATGCAATTATTATATACATATATTATTTTTAAATTATAACTACTTAAACTTTCATTGAAAGAAATCAACTCGTAGAAAAATATTTCCAGAAAAAAAAGGGAATCGTTTATGAGACAACTTTTGAGAAATACAGAAATTATTTATCTATTTTTTCCACTTATTCTATTTGGAATTTTTGAAATGACAATAAGGAAAATTATTTTTGTACCAATTGTCATTCCCACAACTCAATAAAAGAGGAAAAGACCACTCACTTAAAGCAGGTTACTTATTTTCAGGAAATGGTTTTCAGTAGAGTGACCTCCTGCAGAGTGCAAACAGGTATCCACTTTCCACAAGTACTTATCGGGAAGCCCATTCCCATAGTTACCAAACACGCAAAAATTCAGTTTTTAACTTATAAAAGCGTACGCACTGTTTATAGTTAAACTTCTATACATATTTACTCATTAATCTTGGTGTTTTATTGCTTCCAGACACAAAAGAATCTAATCCTAATAATGCATCCCTTGAGCGGGGAGAAAGTTGATTCATGAATCATTGTCATGAAGGCAGCGACAATGTGGTTAAAGTGATTATTACGTAAACTGCCATTTTGAGGATTAAAATTTTACCCCCAATTCTTCATTCGAAACACGAACGTTACTTCATCTCAGAGAACAGCAAACAAAAATGCAAATTTTAATGTTCATTCCTTAGAAAATACACTATAAATATTCAAAGTAACAAGATATTTAAAATTTACTAAGACAACAATCGTGGCATTTAAAAAGAATTTTATTCTGATATTATTGTAATTTTTTTAATTCTCGATGTATAAACTGCCTAGTGCAAACAAGTATACTGTAAGGTTTACAAACGCCCGGCAGTGCGCAATTGGTAGTAGAATAAATGTGAAACATAAGGGCACAGGTAAAAATAGGGGAAATAAGAAAATACACAAATACAAATAAAAAACAAAACAAAATTTCTCACATACTTAAAGAAACATACAGCAAATGATATGCAATTGGATAAACATGATCAAATAAAAATAAAATATTTAAAATACAAGTACAAAAACATTAAAGTATACAAGGAATGTATGTATAGCCAAAAATACAAAAATAAAGTCTAAATGATATGGGAGAAATACCATTAATCTATGTACAAAATGAAAAATTATTTACTCTGTAAAAAGGCAAATAAATGAGGGGCCAAACTATATTGTTCTTTATAAGGTAGTTCTTGAATTAATGACTTTTGAGAATCTGTTTTAATTATGATTGAGCGCGAAACAAGTCATTCTGAAAATAGAATTTTGAATGTTCGAAAAAATGAAAGCCAGTAAATATTTATTCGTTGTGATATGTAGAAAGAATGCCATATTAATACAAATTTTCAGATGAACAAGACAGAACGATTATACTTTTTTTCCATTTTATACACTTATGAAAAAAATGGGATGTGTACATTTTTTCACGTAAAAAAATTAAATCTTTTTTAATTATTTAACTCATATAAAAATACTAATGTTTAATTCTTTTTAAACTGTGGAATAATCGTGAGGTTAGTTAGAAAAATGCATCATTCCATCAAATTCGCTACACTTTCATTCCCACACAACAAACCCCAGTTTGTTATTTCCCAAAAGAAATCTTGTAGTTTTGACAACAAACAACTGCAGCCCGAATTTGATTCTTGACACCGAATGACACTTTCAGTATCTTACCAATACCTTAAAGTTTAGTTACATTGAAATTAGCGCTTTCTGTCCTTTTTCTAATGAGAAATGGCAGTCAGAAATGACTTATATATTTAACTAGTAGTACCCACACGACGTTTCCCGTGGCAAGAAGGAAAATTAGCTTTAAACTTAAGTCTAGCCTCCACCCGATATGGCATGGGTATGTTACGCAACATCAAACGGACCTAAAAAATAGGTTGAGTTTGGATTTCCTTCTTTTCAGCATACTGAGATTTGAATCCCTGTTGAAAATCACACTTGATCGCATATGCATACCACAGCCCTTACTATTTGCGCATGCGCGACTAAATTAAAATCGCAATTATGAAACTCCCCTTTTTATTTCGATACGATTTCAATGTACTAAAACCTTCTTCAATAAATGCTCTACAAAATGGCATAAACATCTCCTATATCCATTAACTATTTCTCGAGTTTCTGTGGCTTCAACACACAGACGCTTTCAGGATACTTCATTTTATACTATGTTTAGATATCACCTGGTAAAAGATCCTAATTTCACTCCTCTAGCATACATTCTCTGAATGAAATACGTATTCTTATAGGTGAACATTTATGAATTATGAGTTTTCCCGCAATTTATAGATGCATAACTTATAATTTATAACCATGATAGTTATATTTCTTGTGCGACTCCTGGAGAAAAATCTTAGAGCAGCAATTAACGCTGAATTGATTTTCTGACAAGTGCTGCTTTTCTTTGAAAGCTGCCCTAGACTGTCCTCAAAACTTTATCTCACACTCTCTAATAACGGTGTTATATCAGAGAATACCTCGCATGGCGTTGGCGTACAATAGTTACTTTAATTTAGTCTTTTTATCAAATCTTTATTGTCAATCTTGGCTAGTTAATCAATTCTTGTTATTAGCTCCCACTCTCTCCATATATATCTTGTTCAAATTTTCAATCGTTAATAAAATACGTTTTTTTTTTCATCTACTCAAGTTGAAATCCATTTCTTAAACTTAAGTTGAAATCCATTTTTTAAACTTGTAGCGGATGACACTCGATGTTTATACAGTTTTTTTAAATATTAATTCATTAATTTTTTTATTAATTCATTAAAAACTATCTTTGTCGCCAAAAATCTTCATTTCTTCATCGCCAAAATACTAGCGAATTCAGTTTGTTTCTTCCACGTGCTAATGAGGTTAGGCTTAACATGTTTTCAACCGATAGTTACAAAGGATTCTGTTCATTTCCTTAATGTTTGATGCATTTAAAATTAAACGTTGCTAATTAATTGATTTTTTTGGATTCCTTTTGAAGTGCTTTTGAATTAAAATAATAAAGAATAATGAAAATTAGAAATTTCTCATCTGTATTGCATTACCTCAACTGGCGTCATGCTTTTGAGCTGCTCATATCTGTTTTGAATCTTCAATTGGCGTTAAAAATTCAATGCTAATATAGTTTTTGATCACTTATTTAGAGTAATTGTAATCTTTAGGCAGCGACAGATTGGTTGGTACGGTGTTGGATTCGCATCCCTTGAGCTATGAGTTCGATCTCGCCACCCGAAGCCTCTCAGCATGTGTGGTGGTGAGCACAAATTTAATCTGTCATGGTCACAAAGTTCTCCATGCGGAGAGTAACACCACTGGGAGTACTAGGTCAGAGATGAACATTCTCTGTTCCAGATCTGAATTACGATTTGTGAATGAAGGAATAAAATGCATGAATGAAATCCTCCCCGTAAAAAAAAAGTTTTTTGGCGTGTGTGAGCTAAAAGTCAGACTGCTGCCGTCGAGTTCTCAGGGGTCCACACCCTCAGAAGCTGCTGCCCCCCTCCAGTTGATGTTGTTACTTATGGCACTTCCTATGGACAAGGCCCCCGCTGGTACAGTAGCAGATTTAAGCCGAAGGAAGCGTCTCTTGTTTTTTTTAAAGTAGACCAAACTATATCCATTTTCTTGCACAGACCCTTTTTATAGATAGCAAGCAGAAGAACAACCATGTCCAAACCGGGACTTGAATCTGGGATTCTCAGAACACGAGGAAGACGCGCTACCTCTGTGCCAGGATGCCGGCGCCCCCTCCTTCCATTGTAAAGTGGAACATAAGTATAACAACACAATTGTAATTATTTAATGAAACGTAACTAAAATAAAAAATTTCTTTGTTAAAATGGTAGGAATTGATTTTAAAAAATTGTTTTTTACATTACTTGTTCCTGGTAAGGGAAAAAAACCCTTTGTTATTATTTTTAACACCCTTGCATCTTTCTTAAATCCATTGTGAACTAGGATTTACAAGCATCGCTCTTTTAAGGAGTTATGAACCGAAAAGGTTAGATGCAAACTCTTCATCAATTTTGCAATCAAACCATTTTAAAATATCCGGCATTAAGCAATTTTTACTCCCCCCCACAACTGTGCAAATCGAAATTCAAATGCAAGACTAATATCTAATTCTGGCAATAAGCAAAAACGGAGCGGGCAATTGCTCGGTAAATAAAAGCGCACCAATGAAGGGGAAAAGAAAGGCAAAGCTATTTCGCATCATGCAAGGCGATATATTTATCTTCCCTCTAACGTGCGGTGGCCAGTCGAGCAAAATCGCATTATGCAAGAGCAGCTCGCGGAGAAATCTGTGGATTAAATTCAGTCACGCAAAAAGTTCATCACAGAGAATGTTTTCCCGCCATAAACGACGATTTGGGTCCGAAGAAGTTGTAGTTTTTGGCGGTAAAGAACAATAATTTTTTCGAGAATCACCTTCTTTTTTCCCCCACCTTAATAATGATTATTTTCTTTTACAGAGATTTAAACACAAGCTACACAAAATATCTCCTGGAATCTTTGATTAAGTAAAATTCATTTCAAATTCAAATTAATTCTTTTTTCTTTTAGTGCTGAATGCAGCGTCAGATATTCGTTTTTCGTTTAATTATCATATTAGAAGATGGTAAGATCAAATTGTTTTGTTTTCGCATTGCTTTTATTTTCCCTTTTTATTTTTATTGTCATTTGGTGCTCCAATTGCCTTATAGTAAGATAAATGAGAATAATTAAGATAATTGGAAGTATTTGATTAGATTCCATTTCTTTGAGAAACTAGTGGGGAAAAAATACATAAAAGTAAAATACTTTTTCTTTGTTTTTAATAAGATATATTTTTATTCAGAATGCTGGAGTCCTGGCACAGAGGCACAGCGTCTTCCTCGTGATCTGAGCTTCCCGGGTTCAAGTGCCAGTCAGGGCATGTTAGTTCCTTTGTGTTCTATCAATGAGGGGTGTGAATGGAGCCCCCCCTCTAAAAAGGGGCTGTGCAAACGAATGTGCCAAGTGTGTAGTTAAAATCATACTCTTGGCCCTAGTTTGTGCTACTTCAAAACAAGAGAAGCTTATTTCTACTTAAATCCACTGATGCATCAGTGGGCTGGTCCATGGCAAGTGTCATTAGTAACAACAACATAACAGTAGCGTACAAGGCACAAAAATCCTTCTTATGACTTGTTATCAAATGGCAGCAGTCCAATCTAAGCAAATATCTAACCGAATATTTCAAAAAGCTTTTTTGGTTGTTTTTATAGTTGCTCTGAGTTCAACGTCTCCCAAATTAAGGGAGCTATGAAATGTTGTTATAGCTCTAGAGAGGGTCTACTATATCCTGAAAAAAGTTCTATTCAGTTAGAAGTAAGAAGATGTATTTAGTTTAATTTAGTTCTATTAGCATCCCATTGCGAAGCAATAATATGGCTATGATGGAACAGATCTCGTAAATTTGAACAGCCATCAGATGACGAGAACGGCACTTGAGCCGGCACTCCCTCTCCACAACACAACACACTATTGGGAGGACGTTTGGCCCTAATGTATTCGACGCGCACCAGACTCCCTTACACGATGGTTTTTCGGAGGAATCGGATGTCAAACCTAAAACCCTACGTCTCAAGAGCCGAAAGCTTACCACCATGACCTCTGAAGGAAGGTGTAATAGAAATCAACAAATAAACTTCAAACAGAAAAATTAATCAAACTCAAAAATAGGCTTTACCATTGCTAAAAGAATAATCATTACTATGACTAATAAGAATAATACACTTATATATAGCCATATCTTCCATTATCTCGCAAAAACAACTTTAACAGTATCCGTAATAGTTTTTTTTAAATGTTTTCTTAATGATATTCCTTTTATTTCCGTACAATTGTTTTTCTCTATTTTAACTTTTTTTAAGTTTAATTTCATGCGCAAATCGTAACAATGTTCTTAAAGTCATGCAAAAATTCAAATTTATACAACTAAATATTCATTTGCTAGCTTTTATTAGTGTTAAATAGGAAAGATATGATTCTATTTGATTCATAATTCCGTAGTAGAATTTTTACTTCGGTTTTTATTTCATAACATCAATGGTTTTCAATGGCATGTGCAATAATTTGAATATATAAAATAGAATTTATATTGTTGTTGTTTTTTTTATTCTTCTGATGTGATATTTTTTTAAAAAAATATCATTTTATATAAGTAATTAAATTGCCCAAAAAGTAAAAAACTATATGAACAAGCTGGTGACCAAAGATGACTAGAATAAATTGGTTTAATTAGAAATTAACTTTCATTAGTGAACTGAACCGCTATTATTACTTTAATAATTTTAGTGTTATTTAATAATTTAGTACATTTCTAATGTTTTCCCTTTTTCATAGCTTAAATCGACCATTTTTTAAATTTATTGTCAAATGCCCCAAATCTTTCAGGAATAATAGTTAATTACACTCATGTCCATAAATTAAGGATAATTTTGGAAGTCGTACTCTAAAATACATATATCAGCCCTAAAATAGCTATCCATATTTTCAAAAGTCATATGCAAATTGCCGGAAGCCACCAAATGACATCTACAACATGTCACAATGACGAGAGTGTAAGAGAGTGATGTATAAGGAATACAGGCAAAGAAATAAAAATTGTTCGTAAGCGCCTTATAAGCTTTTCAGTGCAATAACCGCATAGTCATGACACAAAGGACGCATCTGGACGATTTTTTACGTGGTAGAAATATCGGCTGTCTGAAATATGGGCGTACCCAGCTGGAAGTATCCGAGAAACTAGGAATCGTCCAGATCTCCAGGATTTGATAGTCATTCCAAGAAGATGGTGATGAGAGTAGATGTTACAGCACAGCATGTAACCCCCGAGTTACAACGCCGAATGAGGATCAGTATTTGACCAGTAACTCAACTGCAGATCCCGAATTCAGCACATTTTGATGTGATTACTTTACACAATTATGAATACTCTTTGGCTGTCAACTCTGGACCAGAATGTTGTTTCTAACATACTTGGAATAATTGGTTTTCGTGTGAATTTTATAGAACTTATCTTACTTGGTAAAGAGATTGATATTATGTGATATGGAAAACACTTCTTTTGCTTTATGCATTTTCTGCGGCATATGAATTAAGAAGCACATTCGCATTCTCTTGCCAGTTATAAAACATACCAAGCTCCTAATGGCACAAAATACTCTAAAATATTTTATGATATTTTCACTATATTGCACATCTTCCAGAATATTAAACAAGATCTTCGAGTTACAGCGCAATATCATTTATTAATAACAACTGCATTATTCACCATACACAGGGTGATTCTAAAAATCGTGGACAAAATGACATGGCAAATCCGTCATACAACAAGAATGGAGGGGGGGAGCACATAAGAACATAGGGTCGCAAACGCCTGTTATTGGCGCTATAGCCACGAGAGGGCGTTGCGATACAAATACGAACTGAGCAAACAGAGATTGTCTTCATTCGAGCCGTGGATGCGTTGGCCGTAACCTGGCTAGTTACAAGCACCGTGAAATGGCTGATATGTATTTCATTTACGGTATGATCAACTTTAGAGTGAAGCCAAGCGAATTTGTCGAAATAAATATCCAGGCTGAGCTCATTTGCAGGCTACTTTTCCTGCAGGCCGTATTTGTCACGGTGGACCAATCGCAGGGCCACCACTATAGCCAGACCTGTCATCCTTGGATTTTTTTTTTTACTATGGAAATTTTTAAAAGTACTTATCTACGACACACCTGTTGCAACGCCGGAAGATTTGGTAGGACGAATTGTTGTGGCAGTAGGATGTGTTCGACAAACACTTGGTATCTTTGTGAAATAGCGCCGTTCCATGCAACTTAGATGCCAGGCGTGTCTCGATGCCCCTCTTGTAAGAAAGGCCTGCTTTATCCTAATTGGGGCTTGAGACAAAAACTTCTTTAGGTCCCCCTTCTGCTTCACTACTTCAGTAATGAAAAACGCTCGTTTAAAAAGGAAACATAAAATATACTTTCTATTCGATTTGAGGGCCCCGTCTGATGTTAGAGCCAGGCAACAGCACAATATGCCCCTGCGTAAGTCAGGCTTCACCTGCGATTCCTATGCGATTTTCGTTCATTGTTGTGTGACTGATCTGCCGTGTAATTTTGTCCATTTTTTAATCACTTTGTAAACAACCTGGTTATTGTTAATATCGTTTTGCATCATGCAGAAAAGAGTATTAAAAGCATTTATGTTTTGGGTTCTTAGATTTTGAATTGTCTTTGTTATTATAGATGGTTTCCTAGAATAGTATTTGTCCTAACGGTATCAGTACATTTGAACTCCCTCACCAAACAACCCACTGAAAACTGCATTTTTTTTTATTTCTTATTTCACACAATTGAGCATGAACAACATCTCTATTCTATCTTCGACCTTCTTCACGAATATTTACCAAAAGCAAGGTAAAAATAAAAATAAAAACCGAAATGTATAGTTCAGTATATTTCTTCACTATCCAGCCCATAAACTGGAAATTCTATCAAATTCGAATACGTTGGTTTCCCATACTTTTTTTCAATCTTACCAAACAATTTTAAAAATATTTTTTATAAAAAGTTATAAAATAAACTTCCTATTTTAAAAATACGGAAAAATTTGCTGCTTCCTTCCAATGAAATTCAAGACGATTGATTATTTCGATTTCTAACACATTTAGAAAATCTAAAAACCTATAACAATATAAAAAATAATCAATATTCTGCAGAAAATTTTGAAATATTGCAAACAGACAGGTATATAACATTCCGCTAGAATCAGAACATTCTTGATGAGGACAAATATGCGAATGGTGGAAAATGAAGCTATTATCATAGTAGTGATGAATCCTAGAATCACCAAACGACAATTTCAAAAAATAATTTAGTATATATGCCATTTAAATAGTTATACGACAATAAAAATACGTCAGTTCTTAATAATATTATGCCGGGTTTACACTCGAAAAGTTATAAGTCGGTCAGTAGTCAGTACATGCGTAGAAAGGCTGAAATTGCTGTTCATCCGTTGGCAAGTAATTGTCTCGACTGGATAACTTTAAGATGCAATATTGTATTTATTTTTTTTTTCTCTTACTGCTCATGCGTTATTAGAATTGAGCGAGGGGGATAGCGTGAGGGAGGGGGGAAAAAGAGATCACTTATCGTAGCTTAATTTCGACTTTTTTTTAATTCTTTCAGATGCGAGATTGTGTCCTTTTTTCACTTTAATTGCCATTTCTTTTCTATAGTTTTCCAAATTTAGATATGTTGACCAATTTTATTGATCAACATTTTTTATTTTTATTTTACCATGTTTCTTTTTGTAAATATTCATAGTTTTAACACGATACGTAGGGAAAAAGAAAAATTTAGTGACGCTAAATCGGTAACCTATAGTCAAGCATGGAATGTCTGAATCAATCTAATGAAATCTTGGCAAAAATAAATCAGGTTCTTTCTGCACATGCACTGCCTACTTACCGAGTATTTATAGCCGGTCGGGTATTAACTCGGCATTAAGTTATGTTATTTGAGCAACGAAAATACTTTCAAAACACACTTTAATTATTTAGATTAGTCAATTATTTAATGCCAGCCTATTGCCAATATGTAACCTTCAAATATTTCTGCTTGTGATTTGAGGTGTTTTTGTGTACTAATAACCACTGTAAAGATGCAGATGGATATCTTATCAATTAGATTCAGTATTAACTGTAATTTCATTACTGCAGATGGCGGGAAAATAACCATGTCCTCCTTCAATTTAGTCAATATAAATCAGGTTCTTTCTGCACATGCACTGCCTACTTACCGAGTATTTATAGCCGGTCGGGTATTAACTCGGCATTAAGTTATGTTATTTGAGCAACGAAAATACTTTCAAAACACACTTTAATTATTTAGATTAGTCAATTATTTAATGCCAGCCTATTGCCAATATGTAACCTTCAAATATTTCTGCTTGTGATTTGAGGTGTTTTTGTGTACTAATAACCACTGTAAAGATGCAGATGGATATCTTATCAATTAGATTCAGTATTAACTGTAATTTCATTACTGCAGATGGCGGGAAAATAACCATGTCCTCCTTCAATTTAGTCAATATCATTTTTAAAAAAATTATCTGATGGTCTTTATTAAATTCTTTAGAATAGTGGTGATTCATGAACATTGAAATGCATGAATTTGTCAATATTTATCTCACTTTCATGAAAGACAGAATTTTCTGTCTTCTCTACAGTGTTATAACTACAGATTGACAGCCTCCTTTTTATTATCTCTCCCAAAACTAAATCACTATGTTTGCTCCTAGATTTTGAATCTAAAAAAATGATAATTAAATACAATTAATTGGGAATAAAAATGCAGAAATGTCTATACAATGAGGCATCGAAAATTAAAATGGCTTAACTAAAGTATGAGAAAATTTAAAATAGCTTAAATTTGAAAAAAATATTTTTTTTTTTTAAATTAGAGTAATGTTTGTGATTCCACTCAAATATGTACCATACAGAAATGAATAGAAATTTCTGATAAAAGTTCCAGATAGATATTTACTGTATTATTTTTTACGAAATTCAACTCTGTCTGGGAAAAACAGCGACATCAAAAAAAAATGTTTATAAATACTTTTTTATTCGTCCAATCTCGAGGATTGGAATCCAAATGACACCAAAAAATATTGAAAACGTTGTTCTACCAGTTCAGATGATCTTACAAGAATCAGTTTTCGAATTATATAGCCATTTAAAATTGAAAATAATGTTATTGGAATAAAATTCTTTCTCCTTTCCAAACAAATATTTACAGCATTTTCCGAAGACTGTTATTTAGATGAAGTTGAAAATTTTCTAAAAATAAGACAAATATAAATTAATTAATCGCAAATGGCATAATTTTATTTGATTTTTTTAATTAAGAATAATTTTCCAAATTTAATATTTTTTTTATTTACTCAAGTTTTTTAAGCTGTTTTATATAGCTCTGTTTAATATATATTTATTATTATGAACTTAAACCTCCTTTCTGAGATAAATAATCTTCGATAATAATTAAGAAAATTATTTTAAATTCCTCAAACCAATGTTAAAACCTCTATTTCATCCCTTTCTTATTAAAAAGCAAACACTGCGCGTATTTTGAATGCTCAATCTAACAGCAATGAAAAATAACATTGATATATTGTATTTTTGCCACAGCTGAACTAGATTTCTATTTAAATGACAAATTTTTTGACAAAATATATTTTTATTCTGTTTTAATCTTATCGGGTGACATCTGAAATTATTTGATGATGCATCTGATAAGTCATAGATACATTCAAAAAGATTATTATTATTATTATTTGTAACTAGATAAACAATTCCTTGACCACGTGAATTGAAAATGAAAAATTGTTAGAGAAATTTAGCTTTTCACTTTTTTGAAATAAATGCGCCAATATAATTTTTTTAATCTTTTTTTTTCTTTTTCTTTTTTTACACACACTTGTAGTGGAGAAGGAGGATAAACTCGTAGAACTGGCGAAGCACCCACTATCACCTAAATTTTGATGGTCCTGGACTGCTTCGTTCTAGTTATGGCACTCTTCCTTAAATATTCTTCAACCAAATTTAAAAAGAATTCACAATTTAAATGTATTTCTAACTGCTCCCTAGTAGCACAAAAATATTGTATAATATCCCAAAGATATTGAACTATATTGTGAATACCGAGTTATACCGAATACCGTATCAACAATATCATACAATATCATATTATATTCAAGATATTTCAAAAATTTAAAAGTATTGTAAACTTAAGATTTTGGCCCTAATATATTAGTATTTGTCTAATAATTCAGTTTATTTGCGATTTTATTTCAAGAAATTCAGCAGGGCAATTTTTCATTAAGAAGTCGAATATTGTATAACATTGTTAAATATTGTGTAAATGATATTGTATACACAATATTTAACAATGTTAAAAAATATTGCGAAAATAATATTGTGAATTCTACGTAAAACTACATTGTTCAACACTATGGTGACATTATAACTTTGTATTTAACGTTATGATAAAACTTTTTACTTTTCTTTTGATTTTTTCAAACGACCAGGCAATTTGGTATTAGAAAATATCCTGTTTTATGTATATATTGACTTATATATGGGAAATAAAATAAATTAATTTTAATTTTAATAGAATTAATTAGGTATATAAATAGTTATATATATATAAAATTGAAAGAGTTATATATTTCGTTTTTTTTTAAATGTCAAATTTTTGTCTCACCTGGCCTAAGCTTGTTATAAATATAATAGTCTACTGAATTCCTTTTCAACCTGGAGAAAATACACAAAAGAAATGTCGTTGATTTTAGCTGCATATGAGCTAATAGCAAAGACATTGCTTTAGTGAATTCTAAAAAAGAAATTTAAAATTGCGTATTTTCATACTTTCATAATTTGTCAAAGAATAGGTATATTCTTCTCTATAATAGGATAAAGACAAAATTGTGTGGTTACATTAATAACGTTGAATTTTTGCCTTTCAAGATATAACCCCAAAAAATTAAATCTCTAGAAAAAATAAAGCATAGGAGATAAAGATTTTGAAAATCAATATACTTTTGAAAATAAATTAGTTTGCACAAATATAACTTATAAATTCTGCAAAAAAAATTTAAATATGTAACGCGGTTTCAAAACATTTATATCTCTGCTGATTTTTTTTTTTTCATTTTTATATGATATTATTAATGAAAAGACATTTTTTAACATAGTTTCTTTTGTGAAATTGTTGAAATAATGAGTTATATGTAATAATAAAGTTAATTATAGAATAATGTTAATTTTTTTAGGTTGAGAAATTAAGACCCCTAATTAAAAAAACATTTTTCCCTTTTCAAGGTGTGGTAGTGTTTCGAAAACAAATTAAGAATTTAGTTTTAAACACATATTGGTTATTGAGAAAAAAGTTGGGAAGGTTTATCATTGGGTCAGTAATTACTGACTGACCCAATGATAAACATTTACTTAAGTTAAGATAACTAGATTGATAAAACCCCTTTTTCTCACAGCGGTAACGAGACCCCTACGGCTGGGAAAGAAAGGAAATGAAAAATGTTGGATTGGTTTCCGAACTCTCTCTCCCGTGAAGCTGATAATTTTTGTTGGGTCTTGCAGGATTTTAGAGAAGCCATACTCAGAAAAATTAGGCCCTCGGTTGGTTAAATTTAAATAATTAAATATTTCATAGCTGATTTTATTTTAAAATAATAATTTCTAATAATTAATAATTCCAAGCAATGACGTTATAGGACCCCTGTGTTATAAGTATTGCACCATCAACGACGGATAGAAAATGAGCAATTGATTGATAAGTTCCTCCGATTAATTCATAAAATGCGCCCTATTGATACAGAAAACAAATTTTCGTAATATTATTTAAATCTTATTATGAAATTTAAAAAAAGCTGGAATAAGTAAAAATAATTATGAACTTATAATAATCAAATTCGATTATAACAATAATTGAAGATAACAAGAAGATGTGTTAATCATCTATAAATGAATCAACAGCTAAAAATTTTTCGAGACCATATTTGGATTATTCGCTAAAGAATAATAACTCAATTATAGTTATGATTACTATTTCGATAAAATAAATTCTTATTGAAAGTAAAGTTACTTCTACTCTGTAGAAGATCAAATATTAATAATAAGTTTGTTTTAATTAAGAGGCGTTTTAGAAAAAATAATTCCTTAATTTCTAATTTTTTTTTATTTATTGATTTATATTTTTTTTTACTTAACAGGTAGTATTTTTTAAATTCCTCAAGCTAAAAGAAGCGGCATTTTATCTTAAAACCGAGAAGCAATTTGAAGAACTATGGATATGCTACAAAATTCATGCAAGTCACATTCACTTGCTAATGGTTTAAAAGTCTGCCTCGTGTTCTGGAGGTCCCGGGTTCGAGTCCCGGTTCGGGCATGGTTGTTCCTTTGTGTGCTATCTGTGAGATGGGTGAATGTGCCCCCCTGTAAAAAGGGGCTGTGCAAGCGTATCTGTGTGTGTGTTTCATCTTCATATGAGCTAGAAGTCAGACTTCTGCCCTCGGGTGCTCAGGGGTTCATACCCTCAGAAGCTACTGCACCCCTCTTTCCGTGGTAAAAAGCGGACACGACATCATCATCATCATCATCAATGGTTTAAAAATATTTTTCTATAAATTTGACGAGGGCTAAAAAGTAGCATCACAAATTGCTCGGTTTGGAGACTAAAATCATTCAGTTAAAATTTAAATATAAAATAACAAAATAATTTAATTTTGAATCTCAAAACATGAAAATTGAAGAAAATTAAAATTACATTTAAACTATAGCCCCCTTTCGCAATAACAATTCTAACAAATTATGAATGAAGGGCATGCCATGCATTCATTATCTCAGGTCGGATAAAAGACTTGATCTTTGAAGAATTTAGATATAGTAACAGTAATAAAATGAATTTCGTAAAAATTGAATTCATTCGTTTTTATTTTCTTCTATCCAAAGAAAAATTATAACTTTAATAGAAAAAGTAAAATTAAAGGGTCTTTTTTTTTTAATTTTACAATTCCAAATTTTATCTAGTCCGAAAAACAACTTAGAATTATGCTTGTCTGCCAGCCTGTGAGCCCAACAATTCAAAAATGCTTTTAGCTAGACGCATGAAACTTGGTGCATCAAATTAGTAGATATCTGTCAAATTTTGAGCGAAATTCATTCAGAGGAAATGTTTGTCCTGCTGTTCTAATATAATTTAACACGATAATTAAAAAACAAAGAGAGCTAGATAAATGAAATATGGTGTACAGATTTAACGTCGGAATAGTAGATATAAATTGAATTTGAAACCAAATTTACTAAGAAATTAACCATATGTAAGTCTGCATCTTTTAGAACCTTTAAGTGGTATAACTCAAAAACACAATGGCTGAATATATTTATTATGTGATTCTGTGACAGCATTTGCAGTGTTGCATCTCAATTGGTCGAAAAAAAGATTCTTTTGAAATAAATATTTTTTTTTTTTTGCAATTGTTCCTTTCTATAAAAGGATAAAATTTCTTTTTTATATTGTCTTATTTTCTTGATGAAATTATTTATAATTAATTTTGAATATCAAAATTTTTATCCAAAAGGTATCAGGAAATATTAATATATAAAAACTTTTTTCAAATGATTTTTCCAAATTCTTTACGAGTTGCGAATTTTTTACTATGAAGATTATAATTTAAAAAAGAATATGTGGCTGAAGAATATTTATGCCATTGCTTTGTGAACGTTGAAGAAAACCTTATACTCTTTTGAAAAATGGGAAATGAATTTCTTAAATGCTTTTTTATACACCATAACGAAACACATTTTCCCTACATTAAGACCGATATAATGTTCTTTTATATCATTTTAAAACAGTATTTATGACTTATAAAAATAAATTACTTTGAAATCCATAAGAATTTCGAAAGAATTTCTAGAATTGAAAGAGAAGGGAGAAACGACAAAAGAATTGCCTAATTACGCAATTCTAGTGTCTTCCAGTCTTGACTCATGATGAATGTTAGAGAGAGAAAACTTTACAGTTAATTTATTTTGTGTGTGTGTGTGTGTGTGTACGCGCGCGCGTGTGCGTGCGTGTTTAATGTTTGTGACCATATTAACCATAGTATATTGAAGCAAATTTTTTAGAAATTAAATTCATTTTTTAAAAAAATTTCTAACTTCGTTTTATTATTACTTTTTATTTATAATTAAAAAACATTACAAATATTAGATGAATTTTCAGTCTTAAATATTCCAGATTCTGATACAAAATATAAAATCCTGGCTAAGCAGATGAATGGTTGTACTTTCAAAATCCAATAAATAATTAAAACAAAATAAATTTAGAAATCACACAATTCATGGGTTAAAAATTTTCAAAACCAGAAGGCATTCAATCCAATATGGGCATTTTACAATTTAATTCATTATTTTTCCTTCCAATTTATGTACATTGTATTAAGTTTGTTATATCCCACGTTTAGGAAAGCTGAGGAATGGAATTCATCCTAACATTATTTCCAAAATAAATATATTTATCTTTTTTTTTAATGTGGCACAAATAAGCCATTTAATTAAAGATATTTTCTATATTTTGGAAAATCAAGCAGAAATCTGGAGCATCCCAGCTGCACAGAAACACCAGGCAATGTTGCAAAAGTTGAAAAATTCAACTTACTTTTGTTCATTTCCTTTCTCTTTTACGACATTTCAATATATTTTTAAATAAATAATTTATTTATAAAATTAAAAAAAGGGACGTTTTATTAAAATTCGCTGTTAGTATTAAAACTATTGAGATAAAGGATTGAACCAGTTCTTTGGAAATGAGTCCGAAGTCTTGCATTTTCATAGACATGTAAATCTTGCCCATCATAGACATGTAAATCTTGCCCATCCTCCTGGATTGAAAAATTAGTAAACGTAATTATTGTTAAAAATAAAGTCGTGTCAAATAAAATTCTATAAATATTAAATTATTTAATTACTCCTTCTTAATTACAGGATTCTATGATATTAACAGAATTAAGAAAAGAAAATAAATGTCCCAAACTCGAAGTGCTTCAATAATTAATCAGAGATGAATTCTATGTTCTAAGAGTCCTTCTAAGATTCCCGCTGCCCTTAGTACGATTTCCTGTGCAAGCAGAGAAAATCTAAAATATCTTGTTCAAAGTATAACTTTTCCGAACTAGTTTGAGGGGGGTTCACGACCCCTTTCTTGTGAATTCCCAAGACCTCTACAATTGAAGAGGGAAAGTTTTATTAGGGGTGGTTTGACTGGTCGAATGACCTTCTGAATGTAACACTCCCCCACAGCAGTATCTCCCGGGGACCGGGGATTCTTTTCTTGTTGAGTGTTATTTTTCGTTAGTTTGGTCGTTCTCTGTATGTGGCTCTCTGCAAGCTATTTTTTGAAGCTGATAAAAAAAGGGTAGATTTTTAAAAAGCACGCAAAACTATAGATCTTAGTGTAGCGGCTTTGTTTCTTGCAGTTTTCCCATTGATTTTCTGGATATTCTTTCTCATCCGTAATGTCAGGTAAGAAAAATTCTTACCCAACTTTCTGACGTCGAGCTTCAAAACACGTTAAATTAGCTCTAGAGCAAGAATTAAATTGTTTGGTTTCTGAAGCTCAAAACTTAGAATTTTCTAAAAACAACAGCAATGAAAAGTTTCGTCTCTCTCGCAGGTATGTCTTTTTAATTTTCACCTCTCTCAGCAATGTCATTTGATATAGTACTGTTACTAATTATGTTTATTAATTAGTGAATGTTATTATTTGCCTTATAATATGATTTTATATAATATTGGAATCAAGTTTCCCTAGAGTGGAATGACATTTATTTATTGTTTTTATATATTTAGTAATATTTACGATATAGTTTGCGTAGCTAGCCTATATAAATGTGCACCTTTTTAAATGAATTAATTTCATGTTTAACCTCTAGCTTACGGGCGGTACAACTGCTGTACCAAGATTTTTTTTACCTTTCCTTACGGGTCGGTACAACTGTTGTACCAGTAACAAGCTTGGATTTCGTCCCCCCACTTAAACTTCCCGGCGAACCGTAATTGCCTCATAAAAATCCCTGCCCTTTTGTGCTATACCCTTCAGGGTCAGGAGATTTCGTCCTGCTGTAGTTATAATCACTGTTGGCGCTAGTCAGTTTTGTGAACCTTGCTTTGGCGACATTTTTTTAAGTAACATTTCTGAGAGGTATGGAATGAGTTTGTAATACTCGATTGAAAACATTATTCTTTTCCACCGTTGCTTAATTTCTAACCATTGTAAATTGTTAATTTTTTAACAATAAAATTTTGTAAATTTATAATAATGTCCGTTTATAATTTTATTTGAATCAAGAATTACTTGAAATTTCATTTCTGATGGAATGGTGTAGTGTAGGTAATCGGTGACCTAGATAAATTGCTACATTTTTCGTCATTCGTCATAGTCCAAAAAAACTAAATTGAACCTACGATTGGGTTTTTTTCTTTCACCCTATCATTATTCTGTTTTACATTGAAAAGTGACACAACACTGTTTTGTCTTCATGCCTGCCTCCCCTTCTATGACTGGAATCTCGGGCATATATACTTCGCAGTTACTAATGTACTATTCTAACACAACATTAAAGAATTGACTACTTAAGATTTTTTAACTTTTAAAGTTTAATACTTGAACAAATATTTCAGGCTAAAAATACATTTGGGTTGTGATTTTTAAGCCAACTGTAAGTTTCATCATTATTTTTTATGATTAATGAAAACGGTTGCTTTAATTATTTATAGATAATCATTCGTTAAAAGTCATGATTCTAATTTTAAAATATTGAAAGAGGTTCTTTAAATCTATTATAAATAATAATTGGTAGCTTTTTATGCATTCAAACATCAGAAGAGAAATATTAAAATCTTTATGCCTTCATTTCAATTCACTGAAAAGCTACTAGACATTTGAATTTTTCCAGAAACATTTTTACTCAAATAAAATAGTAGGAATTCTAGATTTAATTTTAAGCATTTCTGAAATATAATCTAAATACTCTGCTTGTACAAATGTTGTAGCTAATTACGAAAGCTGATCATTTAGAATGCTAGCTTTATTCATTAAAGATTTTTTGAAAGTTTTCTTTTTTGATAACTACTTTTCAACATATTATTATATCAATGAAATCTTATGTATCAAATTCTAAACATACCATATCTAATCTTAGTTTGGTTAAATTAACCGTCTTAAATCTGGTGATTAGTTACGTATTAGTAAATTTTTAAGCAGAAAAAAAATCATAAATCAATTATTTATTGCCTACAAAACTCAGCGTACTTTTCAAAAATACTATACTGCTATGACTTATTGAAATTTTCGGGAAAAAGTCACTATAAATTATAAGAATCGACAATAAAATAGGGAAACGTCACTAGTGATTTATATTGAAAACCGTCCGAAATATGTTAGGAATAAAAAATGTATTTGTTTTTTATGAGCTCAATATATTAATATTAAAAATTTGAAATTAACAAAATAGCAGACAATCATATATGCTATTTTGCAGATACATTTAACTTACAAAATAGCTAAGAATTGTTTTCTCTATTTTGTGCAAAGAAATGAAAATATTTTCAAAAAAAAATTAGTTATGAATTTTATACATTATTTATAAATGTTTACATTTAATAAAGATAAATGAGTTAGAAGAAAAACAAAATGAAATTCACGGTGATGTGTTCATGTTTTATAAGAATTAAATTTACACTTTCAGTACGGCTTGAGAAATTTATTTAATCACAAATATGATTGAAAAATTGACAACGATAAATAATTATACCGCAGTTATTCTATTTAAAATTTATTTAATATCATAAAATTTAAGTCATTACTTGTATATATATATATAATCAGAAAACTAGTGTTTCAGAAAAAAAAACTGCGATAAAAAGCTTTTTCTAGGGGACCAGACAAAGTAAAACCTCAAAAAAGCAACCCGGTTAAGACGGAGAGGACAGATGACCAATTAGCACTACGGGTGGCCGAAATCGGACAACAATCGCTTTTAAAAAAGGGGGAAAGCATTTGTTATCTTCTTCACAGAATCCCCGTATTCAAAGGAACTTTTTCGAGTTCGGGTTCCCGCAACGTAAAGGTTAATCTTAAAAAATACAGTTAATAATGATAAGTTTTTTTTTAATAATTAATATTCGATCAAATAAATTACACTGAAAGAACAATAGGATCATTCGAAAATGTGAATAAATTTACAATAAAATTCTTCAAGAAATATTTTTGCGGTGTAAATTTTCAATCGCAGATTAAATAGCACTTCCAAAGATAAGAATAAGGGTTAAAGAAGAAAAAAAAATAGTCATTTGCATTAAAATCTTGTTTTTGCTTGTGAATTTTTCTTCGAAAACCCTTTAATTTATGAATCCGGTTAATGCGAAAATTCCAGTAGTCCCGATTCTAGTTCCGAATTTTTTTGTACACGAAAACAGAATGAAATCTTCTCTTGACTCATAGTGATAACAAAAAGAGGACACCTATTGCGCTGTGATTGAAATATCCGTTCATATTTTTACCCTAATAGAGCAACCTGTGGTTTTCGTTTGAGACTTTAAGGAAGAGTTTGATTAATTTGTTGTTAGTTATTTAAATTCCTTTAACCCGTATTTGAAAGATTTTTCTAATGCATTTTTTTTGTACTTGTGCACCTTATCACTTCTATACATTTAAACACTCACACACACATATATATTAAAGCAGGATAAACGAATCGAAAGTAAAGCATTTTTTATGATGATGGTTAAAATTCCTTAATTTTTTTTACAAAAAAAATGTATTGATTATTTATTATCTATGAAATTTTTTAATGATTAAAATAAAGTTATTTTAAATTCACTATGACAGTTGAATTCTCTACAGAATTTTTAAAAATATATAAATCTTGAAAATGTATCAAAATATAAATAATTGTAAATACAAATTGATATTTTTTTACTCTTCCTTAATAACGTCATTCCCAACATAGTGAAGAGAATAGAAAACTCCTTTATTGATCATTTATTTTTATTTAAGACTATCTGTTTTGTTTTCATTTTCACAAACAGTTCATATTTAAAATATTTTTAATTTAAGATAATTAACTTTGTTTTTTAAGGCATGTAAATACTGGCTTGCCACATTAAAAGCAAAGCGTTTTCCGCATTTTTTAAAAAATAAATGTGTAATATAAAGTATGCATATTTTACTATCAATATTATTATTTTGCTTTTTTTTTTCAAAAATTAAATTTGTAGCATTAAGAATGTATATTTAATTTGTTAATTTTTCATTTCTTATTCAAAGAAACAAAATGATTTTTTTAAAGATCTTTTTTACGAATTTAGGAAAACCATTCTGGCAGATCTTGGATTTGCGAAAATTTTATTTAGAAAAGTGCAGAAAAAATTTCTATACTTGCATTTGAAAGAAACAATTTCTTCGTTTCGATTCAATACTTTATAAAAGATTATTAATAATGATGTAGTAAATATTGCATTTTATATAAGAAAAGTATGTTTATTTACAGATGTTGAATAATAATGTCACAATATATATTAGAGAAGGATGCTATTCAACAATTTATTTAAATTTGTTTTTTTTATTGGAGTTGAATGCATCACAGTTTATTTTATTTCGGATTGAACTTATTTTAATAGTATTTAACAATCATCATATTTCTCTAAAATAAGAGGATAATAAAATGCGAAAATAGTGAGGGAAAAAAATGTAATAAACAAAAATTGATAATTTTATAATTTTTAATAATTCTGCTAAAACAAATTAGTACATAATTTAACTAACTAACTAATATATATATATATATATATATATATACTTAAAAAAAATTTCCTGTTGAAATTCGTATTCCGTATATTTTATGCATAAAAATACTTAAAAAGCATAGTATAAGGAATCATAATATGATTTTATATAAAATATATAAAAAAAGTTTTGGATTTATTTTAGTTTTCCTATACGCCATAACTGCGGGAGATCATGAATTGCTTTCTGTCTTATTTTTTTTTTTTCTAAAAAATCAATTTTTGGTTTCTTTACAGTCTAAATGGTATTTCAAGCTTAGAAAGCGATGTTGAATACAGTATGAATGCTTCAAACTCTCCATACGGATTAAATGAAGAGATAGATGTTATTAGTAATGCTTCAAACTCTCCATACAGATTAGACGAAGAGCTAAGTGTTAGTAATAATTTTAGCTTTGAATCTGGATCAGATGAAATGAATTTAACTTCCACGAGTAATTTGGATTATTCTTCATCATCTGTAAAATGTCCACCCCAAGAGGATTCCTTGTTCCACAAATTAAGAATCTGGGCTTCTAACCATAAAGTAACATTAATTTCATTGAACAATTTACTTAGTGTTCTCCATGGCTATCATCCTGTATTGCCTTTGGATGGTAGAACCTTATTAAAAACGACAAGAAAAGCTGAAATAGTAAAGTTTGATTCCAAGAGGTTTTCAATGATTTCGCTGAAAAAATCTTCGAGATATAGAATTATGTTAAATATAAAATAATCTATTCAGGATATAGCATTATGATAAATATAAAATAATATATTCGTTTCTTTTAAAATTATTGAATTTAGTATAATTATAGGAAATTGATTAAAAATCATAAATCCTTAAGAGTATGTACTTCAAATCATGACTTAACGAGAGAGATGAAAATTTTTTATATTGCAATGCATTCTATTCTTTTCAATTTTAATTTGATTTTTAAATATGATCATAATTGATCATATGATCATATAATAATTTATAATAATCATATGATCATATAATTCTTTTTATATTTAACTATAATTGATTCCAGTAGAAAAGAAATTTGCAGTAGTATGCTTCAACCTCGAATCACAAGTAGAGGTTGTTCCCTCATCATGGTTGATTGGCAATACAGCAGTGAAATGGCCCAATAACTGCACTATAAATGCCATCATGAAGCACATAAGAGAATGTAGATTGCCGGAAGAGCATTGGAATGTCATTTCGGTTAGAGTTCTGGGCTTTGCTAGTAAGTGATCAATCATTTTTTTAAACTAAGCATTTATATACTATCATTGTAAATTCAAGTCTTTTTTTTTTTAATTTCAGAAACTTTCAGTAGTGCCAATCGTAAGGCTAAAGTAGCCATGGATACGTCAAATATTGGGACGGACTCATCTCAATCAGAAATTGAAAGTACTAGCAGAAAGAGATTGAAACCCAGAAGATTTGATTCATCAACAGATGATGAACTTGAAATACCAAAGGGTGGGAAGAAAAAGAAAATGTTTCATGCACCAATTACTCCCCCTTTACAAGGTCTGTATTCACAAAATAGATTTTTTTTTTTTTTTTTTTTTTTGAAATACATTTACGCAATAAAGCAATTTCAAAAAAAAAAAATCAGGGATTTTTCTTTGGTATGCCTAATTGCATATTGTAGATATTTTAACAGATGAATTAAAACCTTTTAGGAACTTTGGTTGTAACTTTCTGATAAAAGCTTTTTAATTGTTTATGTATTTTATTAAAAATATTGTATATTATAAAAAAAGTATTTATTAAATGTAAAAAATAGGGTAAAGGGTTTTTATTTTTTCATACAGAAAAAAATGCGTCTTTGATAGCTACCGAAGGAAGTCAAAAATCTATGTCTGGTAAGTGAAATTAAATATTATTCATATTTGAAGAAATTCCTTCACGTTTACCAAGTAAAACCTTTGTTTTTTTTTATTTACTGATGTGATTTCAATTTTAGTTGTGCTGTCATATTTGAAATATTGCCATCTATCACAATAGTATTAAAATTTGAATTCTATTAATACTTAAAAGTAACATTCCTAGTTAAAGAGCCTTATTTGAACATAGATACATGGGCTTTTTTTAAAAATATTTGTTCCGTATTCTTTCTAGAAGCTTTCTTTAAATTGAGAAAAAATTATTTAGTTTTTTAAATCTACTATAAACTGCATTGTCTTAAAAACTATTATATAGATATATGAACATATGTTTGAATATGTATATTATGTGACATATGAATCATCAACTAAAGTGCCCTTCTTTTCGAGTCAAGAAGTTAATTCAGCTTATTATATCGCTATTATATTTCATCGCTATTTATATTTTCATCATACATTTTTAAATGGGATTGTAATAAAAATCAATAATTCTTATATATTTTTTGTATGATTATATTTTAAATTTAAAAAAAAACCTTTAATGGTCAAAAAGAAGTTTATTGCTTTTTTTTAGAATCCTTGATTGATGCTACTGAATGCAGATCAACTTCTCCTTCAGACAAAAATAGAACGTTTGCTATGTGTAAGATCAATTTTGTTTAAAGTTTTAAATTTTAGGAAATTAGAAATTTTACATATTTAAGATAGTCATTGTGTTTCTTTAGAAATTATATAAAATTTTTATTCTCAGCTAATTTATTATAAATTTTTCATACATATGCTTTCTCTGGTAATTCTATTTTAAAGAGCTATCTGTATTAGATTTATTTTCATGAGTTATTTGTATAATGTGTGTTTTGGATGTTTTTAATTTTATAGATCTCGCATTTGAATTTTACATTTTTATACAATTGTGTATGTTTTCGTTCTCTTGTATCAAGCGCATTTTTTGTTCTTTTTGCACTTGTTATATGATTTGTTGAATGTTTCTTTATTTAAATTAGTTAACAGGGTTTTCAAGTGCCTGGAAAGCATACAAAAAGATATAAAAATTATAAAATCTGAGCAAGCTAAAATTCTCATTCAGATAACAGAAATTACTGCTACAGATGAGCCTTCAAAAAACATCTGTGCATTACCAGCTGGTATTTCTTTACCAGTTGAAACTGATACTGAGCTGACCGAACTGAACATGAGACTTAAAGAAGATACAAATTTGACAGCAACGTTGGTAAGAGATAGTTATTTATTTTATCTTTAAGAAAATATTTTAATGCTCATTTCATTTAAAACAATACTAAGAAAAAAACTTATTTGATCACTCATTCATTATTCATAATAAGTAAAATTGCATCCTTTCAGTCCCAAACTGGATCCAGGTGGTCCAGTTTGGAACCATGGCCGGAATTACGGATTATTTGAATTCATTTTAGTGTAACAATTTTTTTCCTATAAAATATCGCAAATTTAAATAAATAAATTAAAAAATTAGTTAAAACATATTTTTTTAAATTTCATTTCAGGCTCGCTACCTTTATGCTACTTCCATGGAAAAAACTATTACTGCTTTCTTACTTAATGTATGCAAGAAAGTTATGAATCAAAGAGTAGCAGCGCAATATAGTCGTTTAGGTAGAAAGGGGAAAAATGTTTTGAAGTTGTTGCAGAAATATACAGTGCGATTCTTGGTAAGTCTTTTTATGGAGTCTCCATCTGTATTATCTTTAATTCAATGTATGGATCAAAGAGTGATTGGTTTATTTTTGCTAAGTGGCAGATATTAAACTTTTATATGACTCATTAATAAGTGTTGCACAGTCATTCAATGGAATCTCTCATACAGTTTGTTTGTGTGTGTGTGTGTGTTTATCAGCATTTTGACACTAATGATTCTTTCTTGCCTTTACAGCTGCAGCAGCTTTGAAATACCCGGATATTCAAAGGGAAGTGTTTGCAGAGAAATTTGGACGCGTGTTGGCTACAGCGTGTGACTGGGACGGTTGCAGAACAGCAAAAAAAGTCAAAAGTCCCTGATTATAAAAAAAATAATTTTAATATTTTGAAAAAAATGTAATAGAAAAAATAAATGAATTTTATGCTTACCTATGCTTTATTTAGTTTACACACCTTACACTTAAGGTTTTTTTTTTAATTGAACGTACAAGTTTATAGACTTACTGATATTATTAGATAGTCAAAAGATTTAACGAAAGATTCAGTTTTACATCAGGTTTCAGATTGGTTTTGATGTCTTTTTTTTACAGCATAAATGTATTTTAAGGGTGTTAATACCTGTTCTTTTGTTCACATGATCCTTCTTTTCAATTTTCCATTCAAATTATTCATATTTAAGAAAATATTTTTTAATTCAAATCTCAGTTTAATGTGGAATCAATATATATGTATATATATATATATTAAAGAATTTGTTTATTCTGCTTCCTCTGTAAAAATTATAATTAAAAAAAATTTCAACTAAAATTGGTTATAGTTAAAATGTAATTATTTTTAAAAGAATGAAATTTTCAAAAAAATATTTAATGCAATTGTGAACTTTGCTTTGTTAAAAAAAAGTTCCCACCTATTTTATTAAAATTATTTTTGACTAATGAAACTATTAAATACTTTAAAAAATATTTTTGTAATAGATTAACGAAATATTTAATCTTCTAAACTGGATTTGAATAGAATTTTACAGTAACAAACAAAAACTTCAAAAATCTTTAATATACATTATTAATACACTGAAGTAGGGGTGTATTGTAAAAGTGGGTGAAGAATTTTTGTCAACCTTTAATTTCCAATGAACTTACCCATTATATCTTTAAATCAAGTTTGTAGCTTTTAATAAATCTTATTGAAAATCCTTAAATTTGAATTGTGAAGCTAAAAAATTCCTTTTTTTTCCTTAAAAGAAAATGTATTGTATTGCATTCTTTCCTTTGCTAGAAAAGGAATCTAAATTACTGATACAAATGACAGTATACATATAAATTACGTAATATAATATAGAAAAACTATTGAATAATATTGGGAAATTATGTTTTATAATATAGTAAAATTGTATTGTACAATATCGTAAAAATATATTAAATAATATTGAGGAATTATATTGAACAATATCACAAAAGTCTTACATTTTGCATTGCCCAATATCGTAAAACAATATTGTACAATATTGTTTATTTGAATCTCACAATATTGAACAATATCACAAAAGTCTTACATTTTACACTGTTTTAATATCGTAAAACAATATTATACAATATTGTTTTTTCAAATTTTACAATATTATACAATATCATGTGCTACTATACATTCTTATAATATTTTTAAAACAATTTTATTATGAGCTCATCCTTTTCTAATCGTTCAATTTCTCTTTCCTGTCTAATTATTAAAAGAATTTGAATAAAGATAATTTTGTTTTGGGTTGTGACTTAAGACGCTTTACAAACCCGCTGACAATTATTTATCCGCGATTTAAGCCGGGTCAACTTCTCTTGCTTGTTCAGTAGCGCCAACTATGACTAAGAGTACTACTAAGCTACTTCATGCGTCACTTTCGCTTGCACAACTTTTTATAGGAGGGGGATACATTCATACACTTTACAGATAGAATACATAAAGAATAAACATGCCGGAACGGGGTCTCGAACCCGTGAATGCCAGATCACGGGGAAGACGCGCTACCCCTATGCTAAAACGCTTTCACAAAGAAAATTCTAAGAAGCTAATATAGAGATATAAGTTTTTTTAACTGTCTATTCTGAAATAAAGGTTATAAAGTTTTTTTTTTTTTTTTTTTTTTTTGTAGAAAGAAAAGACATTTATTACCATTTAACTTTTAAAATGTCCAGCCATATTACAGAATAAAAGATACTACAACTTCTCCTCTGACGAATCAGCATTCAGCCGTGAAATTTTGTATTTTATTTTTGAAATCGGAAATTATTCGAAAGTTGCAAAGATGACTATGAGATTGATGATTGTATTGACGACTGTATTATTTTGCTCATATTACCCATTTGGTTGGTATCATATTTAATAACTAACTTTTTAAAAAATGCTTCACTTATTTAGAAAAAAAGATATTAGTTTATTAAGATATTTTGAAAAAAAATCGATGCAAGGAGACAATAGTGCCTTAAAAAAACTAATTTAAAATGTAGCTTTGTAAACTGTTATGATTCTTCATAAATATAGAATATTATATTTTAAGAAGCTTTCAAAAATACTCGTTGAAGTGTTTTTTATTCCATTCAGTGATTTACAAAAGTTTTAATATTTTTGATTTTCGCTTTTTTTACTCTTTCAGATTTATATTATTTCTGAATATTATTGTTTTGATTTCTACCTTAACAGAAAAACATCCGCACACAAAAATCAATTAATAAAGAATTTTTTTAATGGTTTCTTACTATTTGTGGTAATAATGGTTTTACATTTAAAATACATTTGTCACTTAATCTTATATGCATCCAAGCTGTCACATTTCCGGAAAATTGGGAGAATAACATCATTTAATTTAACATCATTATAATTTTGGGATTAAATAGCTTAAGAATAGAAGTGCAACAATAGAACTTATTTGACATCCTTTTCTTTCGAGTATTTAGAATTAATAATAGATTGAAAAATTTCTTTTTTATGTAGCATTTGATTTAGACTCATTAAATAATACATTTAATTTAAATTTCTTTTTATTTATCATTAATTTCTGTTTAATTTTCATATTTATTTTCTAATCCTACTAAATCATTTTCATCTGAAAAATAAAACAATATTAAAGGCTATAAAAATGGGAATAAGTAAAAAAAAATTCAAAAAAAATCTCCGTTTCTTACATAGAAGCAGTAATTCAAATGTTCTTCTTACCAGGTGCTGTAGGAAATGATGTCCCTAAAGGAGAAAAAATTTCTTTATCTATTCCAAGTTTGACAGAAGAAGAGATAAACAGTAACCATATGCCTTTCCATATGAAATGTGATGCTTGCAAAGCCATTTCTTTTCAAGTAAAATAATTATTCCTTAAAATATACTCTATTAAATGGTGAAGATAACAAATACATAATTCATTGCATAATTAATAATTAATTTGCATTCTGCAAAATATTTTGTTACTTTTATCTAATTGGTATTCTAAAAATATTTGAATTATAATAACTGTGCCTGAAAAATTAATTGTGCATAATCAATGATCAGATATATATAATTTATTTTTTGGTATTTTGTAAATTTATTGATAAAGCCCATCCAGTTAATGTCATGATAGTAATTATAATTCTATTAATTCCAAATGAAAAGTTACGTGAATTGACAATGCATGCTCATTGCAAAGTTTGAATATCTTGCTCAAAAAAACAAAAAACCTGTATTAAACTTTTCAATAATTTTCTGTTGGATTAACAGCAGCCATAATACAGTATTGCTTCTCTTTCAACTACAAAAATTTGTGCCAAGTACAGCAATTTCACTAAGTGGTTGTGAATTTGGATTTTTAAAAAACATTTATATTGACAAATATCTATTTGCATATTTTATTTTACAAACAGAACTTTCTGCAGAATATTATAATATATGATATTTCGCATTAGCCAAGGATTTATCTGCAAAGTTGGTGAAAGATCAATCACCTTGGTATATTTGTTTGTTATTCTTGGGTCATGTGGCATTCCAAATTATCGAAATGTCACATTTTCTTTTATTTATGGCTGCTATATTTTGTACATTTTGGCATTCAAAAAATTACATGTTTTTCTCTCTACTTTCCATTATTCCAGCATTACTAGTCATTTTTCACTAACATACTAAGAAAGGCTCTTTTTAAATTTCTTTTAAATCATACTCTAACCAACTACTATATTTATAATACTGAGTGACTTTTCATTTATCATCTCTCCAATAAAATCAATGTATTACAAAAGATTAGTATATCCAGCTTCTATCAAGATTACGCAAAAGTTCCAATTTTATATTAGATATTTGTGTATTAATCGCTTGCCACTGGTAAACTTTTAGTTTAACTGCATGCCATTGGCAAACTTCAGGAACTTCTATAGGCTAATATATGTTTTTATATAGCAAGTACTGTTTATTGTATAGATATTTGTCATCTCAAGAAAAAGAAAGGAAACAAATATTTAGCTTTATAATTATTAATAACTCATTTAATTAGGTTTTAGCTTTCTAACAGCTCATGTTTTTACATTTGTTTCCATGTTCCTATTTGCATTTATCATAAACTTCATATTTTCTTAATTTAAGTTTCAGTGTGCACCACTAATGTGAAACATAATATTCTTTATTCAAATACAGAAATATATTATCTGTGAAATGGAAATCTAAGTATTTAAAAAAGGTTCTTTTTATGTTCTAAATACTGTGAATATCTTCTAGTGCGATTGTGGTTAATGTTATCATTTGTTTTATATTCATCTGCTTCCAAACCAATGTATTCATGTATATATAAAAATATTCATTTAGTTTAATAACTGCATTGTTTGATAATATCAGACTTAAAGTAGAAAACTGGCTGATTCTTTATTTTTAATCAATCTGCAAATAATTATCTCTTCCCCTGTCTAAGATGATTTTCATATTTTATAATTAATCTATAAATTAATTGCATGAAGAATAATTAATTTTTTTTCAAAACTTAATCTATAATATATAAATAATATTCAGAATTTCATTCTTTTACATATTCCAGAGTTATTGTTTTATAGAAATTCAGGCACTGGATAGTTGCTGGTCAATGGATTAAAACATTACACATGTAGTAATAACCAGGGCCTGACTAAGGCAGGGACATAAGGGACAGTTGCCCTGGGCCCCCACTTATGTGGGGGCTTCCAAATTGATTAGAAATTTTATTTTTGTTTTTTTCTTTAGTGAATGTTCTTGTTTTCTAAAGTATTAAAGCAGAGGGGGCCCCAAAGAAGTTTTTGCCCCCCACCCCAACTAGGCTTAGCCAGGCCCTGGTAATAACAAAAAAAACTTGGGACAAAAGTATCATGAGAATCGATAATTATGTTAATCCATTATCATAAACTGATTTGTGATATTTATTATTTAAAAAATAATTCTGTAATTTGAATTTCTAAAGAATTAATTTGCCCAATGAAACATGTATGAATAGTAAGTACCTTTTCTGATATTTAAAAAAAGTAAAAACCTTTTACAAAAGAATTTTAATGTCTGATGAATGAATACATACTTTCAACTATTAGCTTTTATTGAAGTTCATTCCATATTTCTTAGTTCAGATTTTTAATTTTTTCCCCTGTTTCATTAGTTATTAGTGAAAGCAGTTACAGCACTCCAAATTTTTTCACTATCACATCAATTTTATTCTAAGCCTTACAGGATAGTTTGGGGTAGAAAAATAGGTAATTGTTACTTGTTAGAAAATCAAAATTATTAGATGCTTTGGAACTTTTCAGTTACTGGGGCACTAACAAAAAAAAAAAAACCAAATAATGTAGAATATCTTTGGCGATTTTTCGCTTTCATATAGCTAACAAAGCATTGAAAAAGTAATAATGCTTTGTTTCATCAGGAAAATGAAAATGTGTATGTGCACAGCAACTTACAGTCAAGCATTAAGTAATAAAATTCCAAAATTGGCAATGCATACCTCTTCTGTTATTTTGGATTGTACAACTTTTTTTTGTTTTGAAAATATCAGAATAATTTTAAGTATTTATACTTATAACCTTCTACAAAGAATTAACTAAATCCCTTTCTTATATTTGAAATCATTATTCTAAGTTGATGAAAATCTATAGATTGTTATAAGCTACTATAGGTCTCAAAAATTTCTCACTCTTTGAACAACAATGATCATCTTCTTTTAGAAAGTATGTTAGTAATTGTTATATGTATAAGGTATAGTGTTTCATGTAAAAAGATCAATCTATTAAAAAACTATATAAAACAGCACATATTATAATAATATAAAAACAGCACATATTTTCTCTTTGCAATTTGAATTTATTTACATGACCAATACTTTTTCAACTAAGCTAATCATTGAATATTTGCTTTATGTGCAATTTATTTTTATTTGAGATTCGTGAAACCTTTAATATAAAAAGAAGGCACAGACAGACTGATTTGGAGCATCATGAAATTTTGGATCTTTTAGAAGAGCTTTGTGGCAGAGGATTTAATGAGTAAATCTATTCCTTCTGTTCCTTTAAACTACTGAATTTTTCTGACTTATTTTTTAAATGTTATTATATTTGCAATGCATGCTTTGCATCTCAATTTTAATTATTTGGCTTTTTGTATTTAAAAATTTGATTTCATCATATAATTTATTATATTATTTAGTTATGGCGTGAAACAAGTTAATGGTGTTAACAGACTCTCGGGACCAGGCTTAGAAACAGAACTTGTCATGGGCATGACTCAAATGGGTGGACATTGGCCAAATAGGTATAAGACAAAAGTGTTTCTTTCAGCCTCTTCTTTATCACATATAATTACTTTTTTTAAAAAATCGAGTTTTATACATTGATTTTTCAACATCAAAAGTTTTACATGGTGAATCTTTTTATAGTAAAACAGATTTATCTTATAATCAGATGCAAGATCAGTCTTTGCACAGACAATTATTCTTTGAAATTTTTAAAGTGAAAAGAATATAACATTAAATGTCAAAGAAAATTGTATTGTATGGAAATTGAGTTTTCATAATTCTTTCACAAATAAAACAATTATTTAAAACAAATTTCCAAATAAAACTGTATACCTACCTCTGATGATTGAGAAATAACTTAATGGGTCTGAATTAGAGTGGATACCCTATACAAGCATGTAACAGGTGTAGTTAATTTCTGCAAAACGACTTCCAACTAACATATGAAATTTAGATTATTTGTTACAATACTTTCATAAATTACATAAGTTCTGATTTGAAATCATGAGTGAAAGAAATCAAATTTGGCGCTTAGCGTGACTTTTGAAATAGAAGAATATGCCCTTTAAATCTGCACATACAGATTGTTCTAGCTAGTGTCAATGGCTGCATTCCCGAATAAGTTCTATTATTAATACATGCTTCATATATTATATGTTAATTTCATGTTATGTAGAGCTTATATAAATATCTTAGACAGAATCAAACTACTTGAGCCCTAAATTTAAAAATACATTCAAAACCTTACTTTTTTTGTGAAAAATTAAACAAGAACTTGATTTAAAGTTAATAAATGGTTGATACTAATAGCAGATTTCACACACTTAAGAACAAAACACTTAATATTAATTAGAAAAATTTTACATTAAGGAAAAAAATTCATAAACAATATGAAAATATTAAGAACGCATTAAGACAAGAAACTAAATTCTTTAATTTCTTCCCCTACCCTAAGTTTAAAGAGGTGTTTAGAGTACATTTTAACTTGTATTCTCAAAATTAAAATGCCCCATCATCTGTTAGCAAACTAATTTTCTTTTGTTCTTTAAAAGTTTCAGATATACAGACAAACGTTGGACACGAATTTCTCTATACTATGCTACACACAAAAAATCAAATGTAATGTATTGACACAATATTGTTTTGTTAACTCAATGAAATATATACTGGAGAATGTAATTTCCAGTAAGAAAGGTACTTGAACTTATGCATTATATTTTCAAGAACTAGTTACTATATTTTAAAGGTCATGTTACAAGCAAAATTTCAATTCAAGTATTCATTTTTGTAAATTTTATGACAAGAATAGTCAAATTTCAAAGTTATTTGGATTGTAAAAACTTTTATATTAATAGGTAACATTACTAAAACAAAATATTATAGTATAATTTTTTATATAAATATATTGTTTAAATTTTCCATCATTAATAAAATACTTTTTATCCGTCCAATCAAGGTCAAATAATTTTTTTAACTTGTAGTGAAAGACATTTGATGTTAATACAGATTTTTCAAATATTAATTAAAAACTAATTATCTGGCCAAAATTCTTCAATTCTCCACTGCCGAATAAGTAATGAGTTCAGTTTGTTTTTTCCTTCAAGCTAATGAGGTTGGGCTTAATATGTTTTTGATTGATTATTTTAAACAATTCTGTTTATTTCCAAAATGTTTGATGCATTTAAAATTAAAAATTGTTCATTAATCGGTATTTTGAATTCATTTAGAAGTACTTTTGAATGAAAATCAGAAATTTCATCTGTATTGTGTTCAACTGGTGTAGAAAAATAACACATGTTGCGTATTCAACGCAAATGTAATTTTTTGATGAGATAGTAATTGTCATGCTGGGATAGTGTTAGATTCACATCCCTTGACCTGTGAGTTTTAACACCATGTATAGAAGGAATGGAAAATTGCCAGGAAATTCATGTTTTATTTTGCACTTAACTTTGTGATTCTGTCATTTATATTAATTGTAATTATTTAATAGAAAATAACTAAAATAAAAAAATTTAGTTAGTCTAAGTATGAATTGATTTTCAAAAATTAGCTTTTGTGTTACTTGTTTGCTCTTCTGCAATTTTTATATTTCCCGATTTAGTTTGAAAAATATAACATCTAAATTAGCAAAGTTATGTAATTGTAATTTCAATTAATAAAATCCAAGATATTTTAATATATTGCTGAGTAACTTAGATGTCTTATACGAGACTATTTATTATTTCTAAAGCATAAATTAATTTCAATTTTTTAATCACTAACAGAATACATATCCAAAAAAAAAGTTCACCATGAAATATTGAGTTTAAATTTTCAATGTTTGGCTAGATTTTTTTTTAACGTTTTCATTGCTTTTATTTGTTATACATGTCTTATATTATCATAAGACAAAAGGAGAATAGAAAGTATTGCTTTTATCTGAAACTGATTGTTATAATGTAATGAGTTAGTTTATTGAGAGGTTCAGCAATAAAATAAATCTTAAAAATTATTGAAAATGACTAATTAGTTTTTGAAAGCTAAAAATTTTCACAGTAGCCAATCCCATAAAGATTCATTTCTCTATATCAAAAAAAAAAATTAAATTCTAAAATATACTAAAATGAAGGATTGGTAAAATATCAAGTTAATTCTTGGAGCTTATTTCATCCCTCCACAGTGCCTCAAATATGAGCGATTTATTTAGAATATTGTGTATAGTATTTTAGATCAAATTTGGAACTATTGTATTAGAATTTATATTATGAATCCTTTAATTTGATATGAATGAAATTCTTTATCTGTATGCAGAGTTCTAAATAACTCAACTTCATTATTTTTCTGCAGATTACGGGATATGTGTTTCTATTATGTTGGAGAAGCAGGTGAAATCGACATGTACGATACAAATAAGGAAGGTCCCGAGAAATTAATGGAATTATTATGTTATGGAAAAGGTGTTTATGGCCAATGTAGTCAATTAAAGCCACCTAGTAAATCAGAATTATAAAAATGTATTCATGATGCAAGCACCATGAGCACTTAGAAAACATAAATATATATTTCACTCTTACATTATGTTGAAAAAGAAAGAAAAAAAAACATTCTTATCTGTGATATTTTGTTTAGGTTTTGGCACAAAATAAATTATTTTGACTGCATAAATGCTTTATCTTTATAAATCTGCTTGCTTATTTGACATCCCTCATTGCTGTGTGGAATAGTAAAACTATAAAATGTTCAAATTATTTAATTTTTAGAATTGTGTACATAAATATTGGAATGCAGCTCTTTCATATTTACTAAAAGTAAGATGTCATTTTAGCCTTTAACATACAGTTAATACTCAAATATGATCAAGAAAACTGAATATTAAGTGTATCATAAAAGATGAGATAGTAACAAAAACCATTTAAATAATAAAAAACTAGATTTTTCTTAGCTGCAAAAAATGTTAGAAATGTAGTATTTTTAAATAAAGATACATGATTATTTTAAGCAACAAATATACCAAACCGATGCAATAGAGCTTTTATTTTGATTATGTGAATTACAATTGTTCATATGAAATATAGTTTATTTTTGCAAAGAATGTCAAACTAATTATTGTAGTGGTAGAGTAGTAGCAATGAGAAGTGAGGTTATTTTTCCCCCAGCATGAGACATAATAAAAATGTTAAAGTATACAGAAATGAAACATAAAAATATGCTTCAAAAGCATTGTTTAGTCCAGCTATTGGAACATTACAAAATACACAAGCCGATAACAACACAACATACGTGAAATGAATGTTAATCTTGAAAACCTTCAGTTGACCTAATATCATCAATTTTGAGAATCATCCTAACCAATTGTGTTGCTAAACTAATTTGTTGTTTTTTACTTGTAAGAGTTTCAATAACATGCTGAGCTTTCATATCTGTAAAGAATAAAAATAACTTGCATTAATATTTTTAAAATTTTATCTAAAGGGTAACAATTTATAAAACTTAGATTTGATAGCTAAGAGTGAATTTCTTAAACAATCAAGTGGATAGCCATATTATAATACAAAAAAATATATATTTACAACAAATAATGATAGAAATTAGTAAATAAGTTAAACTTGACAATATGAAAAAGGTTACATCACTGCATTTCTAAGAGTTATTACTCTTTGTTAATTTTCTTCAACTACAAGAAACAAAAGTAATGATATTTCATGATTAAAAAAAAGTGAGCTATAAAATAGATTAAATAACCTTTTTCATGTTAAATGTTAGACATATTAATTGAACATCATTCATTAACAGAAATGCATATTTTGTACAACATTTTTTGAACTAAAACTGTTCTTCAAAATAATTAACTCCCAGAAAGAAAGAAAAATCCAGGTGAAAGTTTTAAATAAATAAATAAATGTTATCGTTGAGAAAATGGAAGCATCAGATGTGAAGGGAAAGAAAATCTGAATATTGCCGCAAAAAGAAATTATGATTCACCACGGATCGATTGGCAGAGCATTGGACTGTAAATCCTTTGGTCCCTAGTTTGATTCCCATCCAGCGCATTTTATCCAAAGACTGGAATTTGAATTTAAAACATTTCTCTAAAATCAAGATGATTTTAGAACATTCTTTACTATTCGAGCAAGATGAATCTCGAATGTTCTCCAGATGTATAAAAGCCAAGCTCTGCTTGGTGCTAATAAACACAATTGTTTCTACCTATCGTATCTTTAATTCAGCCTTCGTGACAGAATATATATCAAGATCAAATTTCTATTTTCAGAATACAGACAGCAGAAAAAGAAGAAAAATAAAACTAAGCACTGAATTTGCAATTCTATTTTATTGCAGTAGATATTTCACTAAAATATATGAATTATAAAAAAACATTAGCGTTTTAAAGAGATTTTTTTATTGGACAAGATAATATGTGTACTGTAACTTTAAGTGTACAGTATAGTTCGCCAGTTTTCAAATACAATATTTTTTTTAAAAAATTACTAAGAAAATTATAACTTTACAGTAGAAAATCAAAAATAATAAGAGACAATTATAATAGTATTTGAATTTGCAACCATATCTATTTTTCTTAGCTTTGAATTAAGTAATAAATCAAAACAGAAAAAAAAATCCCTATCAACTTACCACAAGTACCTTTACCCATGCAATCTACACCTAGCCATGGATTTTTCTCTTTGATCTGCCTAGCTTTAATAGATGTTACTTCTTCCATGGGATTAAGACCACTATTTTCAGCTAAGGCTAGGGGTATGCTCTCTAATGCATCAGCAAAGGCACGGAAAGCATACTGCTCCATTGAAGCAATCTAGCAAAGGGGGAAAATATATTTTATGTTTCAATATTTGTAAATACCTATAACAACCAAAGTATAAAAATTTCAAAATAATTTTATATAAATTATGTTAATACATTTTACTACATTTAAATATAAATCATGTTTTTTAATATAAAAATGCAAAGATATAATTCATTGAAATTTAATTTTTTCCCCAGTTAAAAACTTTCCCCAAATAACAACAATGAAACAAAGCAATTAAAAAATAAAAGTATTCAAACATTTATACAGTATCGAAGACAAATAACGATTCCACAGAAACAATAGAAATAGCATTAAATTGCCTTGAATTTCAAATGGAAAATCAACTAACAAATAAATTTTTCTTCGTGAAAATCAAAATGGCACCTCAGCAAACTATTCATTTCAAATTACACTGTAAAACAATTTACAATTATTTAGAAATATCCAATACAAGTATATAAATCTGCAAACTTTCCTCCATTGCAGTCAATTGAAAAAAATATTTTTAAGAGATGAAAATGCATTATAAGTTCAAATCTTTAGATTAAATTTTTTAAAAAAGACTTACTTTATCAGCCTGATCACCAACTACAAGAGAACAAGCCATTTCCACTGATCCACCACCATATACAATTCTATTATCTTTAACTAGGTTTCGAACAACACATAATGCATCATGGAGACTTCTTTTCGCTTCATCTACAACCTAAAATAAATGTATCAATAGAAAGGAATAAAATATATCAACTTTTTAAACAAAATTACAAAAACATAAGATTATAAAAATTATTACTCATGATGCAAGAATTAGTTTAATTGTATGAAGAAATCATTTATACAAAAATATGAAATTAAGGAAATAAATCTTCCAATAATTCAGCACTCTACATAAGAATTTATAACATTTGGTATTTCTTTAAGTCCTTCACTCTTTGCATGCCAAATTACACGTCATATTAAAAGTAGAATCATCTCTCCCCCCTCCAAATCAGAAGATATCCTACAACAGTTTTCAAAACCAAAAAATGTAGACATAAGTTAGGCATAGTATAAACGTCTGTTTAAATAAGATGCAATTCCAAAATGCACGGTCAGGTTCAATTTTAAAACTAGAAGAATCAAATGCATTTGGCTATGGTAGAATCTCTGATTCTTTCTTTTGAAGAGGGAGGAAGGAAAACCCTCTTTCTTCCGAGGCTAAAAAAATTTTCAGCTTAGAGGGTTATTAAAGGATTTATTAAAAAATTCCATATAATTATATTAGATAGTTCCTGAACTAAACAATAAAATGTATTTCTATTGATTGTTTAAAAATAGGAAATTGATAGATAAATAACATTAAATTTTTACAATATGAAACAACAATAGAATATTTCTTATTATAAAATAAATTCATATTATAAAATAACAATAGAATATTTCTAAATTAACAGATTATTAACTTATTCTTTGGTTGGGAACTCTAGAATATATTGAAAAATTATTAAACCAAATTTAAATTTTTAAAAAATAAGCATTAGATTATTATTTATGGCAGTTTTTTTTTTCAAGAAAATTGAAATTGAGAAATTAGGGCATAAGGATGTATTACACATTAAAACCTGTGTAAATGCATATAAAAACATAAGAGTGGTTTCCCAAAAAATTGACTTAGAAACATAATTTAATGGTTTTAAAAAGAAACAACCTAACAGTAATAATAAAAAATATTTTCATAACTTTTCAAAAATAAATCTCTTTTCAACAAAATCACTTAATTTATAATGTAGCCACTCATTCATTACTATTCCATAAAAATTTTTATTTGCCACTTAAAGAGTCATAAAAACTTTTTTCGTCAACAAATTTTTTTTAAAAACCCATTGGATTGAGAAAATTTGCAAGGTTATACATGAAACAAAATCTTTTTTGTAAAGAAGAGCTTTAAAAATGTTTAGAGGATTAAAAAATTGACTTTTTTTAAAAAGAAGGAAGGAGAAACAGAATGTTCACCAGTAATTCCAATATGGATTAAATTACTCACCATCTTATTTCCTCCTCTAATGAAAATAGTTACAGCTCTTGAATTCTGGCATTCTTCAATTACAAGCATTTTATCTTCAGTTGTTCCAAAACTCAATCCCCTCACAATACCAGCTTTACCAAGCTTTTCTGCAGTCAATTCTTCAAAACGGGGAACTATTCTACCACCAGTGGCAATTGCTATAAGCTAATAAAATGTAAGTAAATATTTGTTAACCATTATAAATGAATTTGAAAACTATACAAAATATTTAATTTTAAATCATATTATGTCTAGAATATGCATCATTATATACAAACTAGAATTTCAATAGATAGAAGACATGAAAATAAATTATTTACCTCAATTTCAGGTCCACCAACCCACCGAACTGCTGGCAGCTCATGTTTCAGCAGCAGATGATTAGCTTCATCATCAAAACCCCACTGACAAATAACTAAATTTGCACCTGTGTTCTTGACCTAAAATTACATTAAATAATTTTTAAAAAAACAAACTGAATAAAATATTTTTAAAAAATTCAGTAAAATCAGTTAATTGTAAATTGAACAGTCAAGATTATCATGATAAGAAAAAAATATTAAACCAATACAACTACTGATTAAATAACAAACCTGTTGAACCATCTCAACAAATTTGTCTTGCTCGTATTTCACAAGTTCCTGATAGCTTTCAATTGATGTGACATCCAACTTATGCTTGGTCTTGGGCTTTGGTGGTTCAAAGGGGCAAGTTAAGATAGCTACTTTAGCATCTTTAACTTCTTTAGGCATCTGTGGATGGCTGAAATATTTATCAATAATGACACCTTTTACAAGAATAGAATCTTCTAAACGAGCCCCTTCTTTTCCTTCAACTTTAATGAGCTCAAAATCAACATCTCTCCGCTCAAAGTCGGCCACAGAAAGGATAGCTTGAACAGCAATTTCAGCAAACTGCCGCTGACATCGATTAACACTGAAACAAACAAAAAAAAAAGAATCTTAGATATTAACAATGATATAATACAATGTATATTATTTCAAAATACAAATGATAATGCTGCAAATTTGAGGGCTCAGTTATTCCTATCTAAGAGCATTGAAGTTTGATATTTTTTTTATAGATAAAAAATCTTTTATAATATTTTATAACATCTCTGAAATCACTTGAAAATTTTATTCTTGGAATTTTAAGAGTATACATGCATAAACATGAATAAGCAGCCTTTAAACAATCAAAGAAATTAGAACAAGTCGATTATATTATTTACAGAATTAAATATTGCAACCCAAAAAATTTATATAAAAACATACTATGGCATTTGTAAATCAATAGAAGTATTCAATGTTCAACTCCTGATATTTATCAAAACAGTGTGATTTACAACTAAATAGAAAATATTTTTGTTTTCAAAGAATTCTGTAAAAACAGAAATTTCAATTGCTGGCAAAATAAATGCATTGTTTTTACACTAATAGCATAAATCATGCAATAGCCTTACTTGAAAATAGAGATTGTGTATTCAAATACAGCAGAAAAAGTTATGTAAATATATTACTCTTCATAAAGAAAAAATGAAATCAAAAATTACATTTTTGATCCTAGTGTAGTCATTGCTGTTTGAATCAGTGGCTCTAAATTATCTTTATCAACAGGAAAACTTTCTGCAATCTTATCCAAATACTCGATCGCACAGCGAGCAGCTAATTCATAACCATCTGAAATTCTAATAGGATGGATACCCTTATCTAACAACTGTTCAGCATGCTCCAGCAAAGCACCTAAGATAAATATATAAAAATATATTTTTTAAAAACGTATATTTTGACAATAATATTAGAAATAAGAGAAATTCCATTCAAACAACAGGTCTACATTTATAAACAAAAATTTTAGAAAAATAATATACCTGCTAACACAACAACTCCAGTTGTACCATCTCCAATTTCATCATCCTGGGATTGTGAAAGTTCTACCAGAAGCTTAGCTATCTGATGATCAACATCCATCATTTTTAAAATGGTGGCTCCATCATTAGTGACAGTTACTTCACCATCAGGAGAAACCAGCAACTTATCAAGTCCTGTAACACAAAAACAAAAAAAAAAATTCAATATGATTTATAAAAATGAAATACTGCAATAAATGCAGAATATTTGGGAAGAACAGAATTTTACGACAATAACCAAGGCCATAAAATTAATATATATTTCAAGATAACATGCAAATAGCCCGATTTCTTTCAGAATCAGATACTAATTACAATCCCTTTAAGTGAAATACATTTTTTTAATTAAAAAAAAACTACATGCATTTAATCAAGACCCAAATTCTGTACCAATTTCACATATATAAAAATAAAAGATGGTAGGGGGAAGAGTTGAGAAATACTTTTAATCAACAAAAATTAAAATATATTTAAAAGTTTGGTCTTGAATAAGCATGAATATGTATTTATTAAAATATGTATATTAAAGTTAATATACTTATTAATTATACCTAGTTAATTATATTATTAAACCAAGTATAAACAAGTATTCACCAACTTGAAACAAAAACCATTTATAAATTTTACATTTATTAAGAAATAAAACTATTTCAATTTATTTTAAATACCATGCCTGATTGCTAATTATCAAATAAATAGTAAAATTTATCATCAACTGAAAGAAAGGCTACCATTTTTTACAAGCATGCCCAATAGAAATCTAAAGACAAAACAGAGACTCAAAAGTTACCTTTCGGACCAAGAGATGTTCGTAAGGCATTGGCAACACTTTTACCAGCATAAATATGAGTCTGAAAAATAAAATATTAATATAAATACTTTTATTAAAATCATTACAAAATAAAATAAGTATAAATAAAATTTCACCAATATGCAACAAAAACCATTATAAAATATACAGATGTTTATCTCAGAAAATTAGTTTAAAAGTTCACTAAATGCAATTTGCAGAAATCAATGTTTCCTTTTTTTAATAGACAACCATAAAAATTTTCATCTACAAAATTCAGAGAGCACTATGAAATCAAACTAAAATAAATGAGTTTAGCAGATTGTATTTACTAATGGTACAAAATATCCAAATACTACTTATGATATCCAATATACCTTAATGCTCCTTAAATGATCCAATACTTAAAATGACTTACAACAAAAGTTTATAATTTTTTCTTGCATAAAATATATTTTTAAAAACTCTTCTCTTTCTTATAACATAACATTTCTCAGTTATTTTTCCTTTCTTGAAATGCACAAGTAAAGGTATCTTCAGGTCCTGAATGCAATGTTAAAATGAATTAAAATACATACTATATCTCCATAAAACTATGAGTTTTTGTATAGAGGCAGAATAGTGAATGAACACTGGTTTATAGATCCACATTTCTAATTTAGTTAATATTTAAACACAATTTATAAAGTAAATGACAAGTATTCAGTTTGTTACCTAGATATTGCTTTATGAAAGCCATTAATATAGAGAAGATATCTTATCCAAAATAAAGATTTAAAAACTTTCCAAAAATAAAAGGTATTTACATTTAATAGTTTTACTTTAGATGAAAATACAAATCAAAGATTTTCAAGCTCTTGTTTTCTTTTGTCCTTCACAGGTTGTGATTTTAAAAAATCACTGTTAACACTGTTGATGCCAATATTTCTTTTGGATATTTTCAATTTTAGTGATTTATTTAATCAACATTTTTTCTTGCTTGTTGTCTTCTGCAGCATTTTTGAATAGAGAATGTCCAATTGAATTGGAAACAATCATTCCACTAAATAACAAATCATTAAATGAGAATTTTACTATGTATACTTAAAAGATTATATATATTTTGGTAAAGGTTACTTATAGTGTGCCCCTTGCTGCGCCAAGGATGCCAAGTCGCCAATAAAGATGGCGAACACTGTAAACAAACACTTTTAATGAGTTAGTGACGGTTACGACTTTTGGTAATATAATTATGATTTTTTTTTTACCGATAAGCATTATCTTATTATTATTTTTTTTAACACCTGTTTCCTTCAACTGATGCCTCTGGCATCTGTTGAAGGCACCGGGCAGAATTTTTTAACTTAAAAAAAAACATCCTACGGCTTCGCTAGACCCGGGAGCGGGAAACTAGTAGCTTCGCTAGCACATTGAACGTAAGGAATGTGTGGATAACATGAACAGTAAATGATAAATAATTGAGAAAGATAAAGATGCAAAAAGAATGGATTTAACAGGAAATTGTAAAGACATAATGTACTAACTTCAAGTATTTAATCCAATCACCCTTCATCAATTTCTCAGGTTCGAAATGCTTTTTTCCCATCCCATTCACCTGTTATCTACTCTTAAATAATTGTCGACATAATAACTAGCGAAGAAAACAAGCGATAGAGCTGTGAAAGAATTACGAGAAATGCGAATAATTCTATTGCAGACGGTTTTTAAAGAAAGAAACCAGACGACTTCGTAAAGAAATAAAGCAGACGATTTTGTGAAATCGCATACTGACAATTAAAACGAGTAAAGGAATAAATATTTTATATTCGCATTAAAAATATAATTGAAGCTTCTTATCAACTACACAAAAAATCTTAATCATAATACAGATCAAAAATAAAATATTTAAATGATATTATTTTATTATTTTTAATTTCAGTTTTCAGAAAAGAGTTGAAGCTCATGTACAACTCAACCATTGTAGGAAGAAGTAAACAAAACATCATTAGGGTTACTACAAAAGACTTGTAATGGGTTGCAATATTGGCGACAAACTCGGGGGCACACTAATGACCATTTTAACCTATATTTCTTTAAATAATATTTGGCAAACTTTCAATTTTTGGACTAAGATCAGTAAAAAAAAATCTAAATATTGTTAGTTCTTTAATTTTGTCATATATTTATATAAAACATGAATTGAAAAAGCTAATTTTCATATTTGTCAACATTCTATGGAAGACAGAAAGGAAGGAATATTAGAACATATTTGAATTTTACATTAATTCAAGAAATGCTGACAGTATTTTAATTCCATGCAAAAATTGATACATTCATTTACAGTTTTAAAGTGTCAGAAGGAATGGCTATGTCAATTTTTTTTATTTTCTTAGTGACTTTTTTCCCCTTCAATTTTAGAATTCCTTTTTTATGATAGGTAAAACTGTCATTTGTAACTTCATTTGATTAAATCGCTTACCTTTAAACAACAGATATGGTCATACTATCTATGAATATTTTAATAGCTTAACATAATTAATATATAAAAATGAAGCTGAACTTCAAATTATTAGAGAATTATTTATTGTGAGCAGACGAAATTTGAAATTGTCACTATTTCATCACTTGCAAACTTCATATGGCATCCTGTGGGTCCTTTTGATTTAAACTTTTACACAGGTAGAACTGCTCAGTAAATACAAGTAATAATATTTAATAAATACTTCAACAAATTTAGAATCTTAATTGATATAGTAATTTAACTATACATATAAGATTTAATATTAGAAGTTACAAATGAAGGATTGAATATTTCCAAATGACTAATGGGTGTGGTCAGTAATTGGAATTGACATTTCGGCAGTTTTTAAGGATATAAATGATAATATGGTCGACTTTTTTGCAAAACATAATTTGAAGTAGTTCCCCAGTTTTTTAATGTTTATTTGTCATCATTTTACAAAAGTTACATTTTAGATATTAATTTTTATTTTAGTTCAGCCAATAATAAGAGCATAATGTTGAATACCAAATATAAAGTAATAAAGAGTAACTGTTAAAATATAACAAACTTTCAATTTTTTAAAACTTTTTTTCACCCTTTATAAAGAAAGCTAATAGCTTAAACAGCTTGTTACAATGAAACCCAAGTTCTAGTTTTAGAGTGCATTTTCATCAGAAATTGTTACACAAAAATATCTGTTCAAGACAATTCAGTTGAATAATTAATAAGCTATTGACAAAATAGCTGGTTTATCAGCTTAAGTATGTATTTACACAAAACTAAAAGAATATTTCTTAGTTCAAGTCATTGATTATTAAGTTTCAACCGTATATATATATAAACACAAATTGAATGTGGTATTTTCTCGTCATGTTCATACAAAGAGTCAAAATTAAATTATCATTACAATTTTTCTTGATTATAATGGCAAATATTTTATACAATACTTTGATTTAGATTACAATTTATATAGAATATAAAAATATTTACATCATAATCAACATTTATATTGCAAAACATGTCAAATAATTAGGAAAAGTTTTTATTACTATAAAAAAAAGCTGAAAAGATTTAAGATGAAGGGAGAACAAGAATTTGGTTCACATACAGTGAAATCAGAATTAAATACCAAACAGAGTACGTTTTATAAAGCATTTTAACTATAAAATATTTACAGATGGAATAACCATATGAAGATAAACAAAGAAACTGCAATGATTTTCTTCCTAACTTTCAATTTTTAATGAAAATAATAATAATATCCAAAATTACAGCATATGTTTTTAGGATATTACAACTCTCATACTTCTATATTATTTATGATTTATCATATGGTATGTTATTCGTATGGAGAAGGGAGGGGGAATTCGATTGGCAAACGCCATATTTGGTCACTTCTTACTAGAATAATCGAGTTGAATTAAAACAATCCTTATAATATAGAATCAAGAACAAATCTTATAATATAGAAGATACTGACACGATTTTAAGGAAGTTATATTTAATTAAAAATATTAGCGCATTTAATTCGTCAAAAGAAGTAAAAAAGAAATAGGTTGTCACATGCATATGTGATTTAGAAAAGCTTTAATAATTAATAAAACATTTTATAACTATAATGATGGGTAGAAATGACCTCATTATGAAAAGAAAATTCTTTTTACCTTGACAGCATCAATTCCTGTCAACCTAGTTTGTTTGTCTTGGTCTTTTAAAATTAAGAATGGCCTTCCGTATTCATCAAAATTTATACTACAAACAGCAGCCGTCATTTTTCTGATTTTTCACTGCAAAATCTTAACTTAAGTACTTAAAATTTACTTGTTAATCACCACGTTCACTATCACAAAATATTGTTTTGTCAATCTTTTGATGCAATAGGATTATTTCGAATCACCGTGTTTGCTAATAGTTAACCGGCATTTTTGTGTATTTGTTCGGAGTCTAGTGCTTTCCCCACAAATACAAAGATTACAATTCGAAATGTAGAGACTATACAAATTCTACTTTCTTCATTGCCATACGTGTCTGTTATCACCACCAGGCACAAATAATTATTTTGCGGATAAGAATTCTAATTTATTTGACAAGTATGAGGGCACAATTATAATATTAATTGTTTCTAAAACAATTCTTAATTCTCAAATTCATAGAAAGTTTAACTCATAGTCATTAAAATGTAATTAATAATAACAGCTGCTTCCAGCTTCATATTCTCAAATTCCTTTTTAAAGCAATATCAGAAAAATTAAATATAATTATATTAATTATATTAATATGAATAAACACTTTAGAATCATATTTTATGTAGAGAAAATAGAAAACACTTTCTTTTCTTTATTATTATTTTCAGATTTCCAAACTAAAATCGCAAAGGCGCTCTCTTTTGGAGAACTAAATAACTAATTTTTTCCGACGGATTAAGTCAGATTTGGCAATGTAAACAGATTTCCAGGTGAACATTTTCTCTATGGTCTTCATCATCAAGATCAACTATTTGTACAAATAAACTGAAAAAATTCTTAGAGATAGATTCCATTTCACACGTATAGTTGTAGCAGAGTTTGTGTATACCTGTATTATTAAAAAAACTTAACTATGGTAAGTAGTTTTAACGTTTATTTTCGTTTGCTTAATGGGAAATTTTTGCGCACCGTTGTGGTAATATTATACCTTTTCAAACTACTGAAATAGGTCGACATTTCTGGTTACTTTTTTATTTGCGTAATTACTGAATGAAATATTTGCCATTTAGTTAGTGATAATATTTCTTCTTCTCATAGCATTTTATATGTATGTATTTCGTTAAATCTCTTGATTTACGTAGTTTGAAGTATCTGTTCCTTAACTGCTCCCAATTCCATTGGGTTTTCTGAACTTTTTTTTTTTAAACATTTTATTTACCATCATTATTATTCACCAGTTTAGCTATTACTGTTTATTTGAAATAATTCTTATTATCGATATTTATCACTTGCAATACAGATTTTTCATGTACAATTTGTACTAAAATTATGCAAATCAATAAAACTTTATAAATTAGTATATCCTATATTTGGTCACAGAAGTTATTATTATAGATAGTATATGTTGAATTAAATGCATTTATAACAAAGTGATTTAAATTATATTTTAAAGCTTAAATCTGAATAGATTATCCCTTCTCTCATGTTTAAGAACAGTAGAACTTCTGATAAGTTTTTAATTTTTTTAAAAAAAAATTCTTTATAATATTTAAAGCTATAAGAAATGCATTCTATGTTTTGTAAGTTGCATAAATATTGATTTTTACAATATTTCTTAAAGGATAGATGGCAATAGTGAATGGAAATCCCACCATTTATCTTTAATATTTATTGTGTTATGAAAGATTTCCCTTTTTTTATTGTATTCATATCAAAACAGTTTAGTTTTTTCTTTAATTCAAAATTCATTTGAAATTTAATTTAATGTTTTATTTATATTAAAATAAATTTCAAATTGATTAGCAAGTCCTTTTAAGTCATTTTAACCCATTCCATGTGTTAACTCATAAAATTCAAATGTTTGTAATTTTTTTAGACTTTTTTTTTTCATTAACAGAACTATATGTTAAGTGAAAAATATATAATGTATAAAAATTATCTAAAAATTGTTTATGTATGTGAAAGAGAGATTAAGCTTTTTTTTTTGTTTTTTTTGTAATCTACTAAATTTTTATTAGGTTTTTCTCTTTTAATTCAGCTGAATTTTGTATATTTCTTTAATTTGATATCCATGTTTTATGTTGTAATGACTTTGATTCATTTAGGTATATTCTGAACCTATTTTAAATTATATGTACCAATGATATGTTTACTGAGCATAAATATTATTATTTATTTTAGTGTATCTTTATTTATGTAATTTAATTCCCTTGCATAAAATAACCCATAAATCATTTTGTATAAAATATTTAATTTTAATAATCTTAAATCTTTTTTACTAATTATTTCTAATTTTAATTATTTGTGTTTTAATATATTTTTCAAAAGATAAAATTATTGCAAGAATATTTGATAAATAATATGTAAAAGAATTTAAGTTTGTTTGAAATTTTTTCTTGTCGATATAGTATCTCTAAAAGGGAGTGCTATTAAATTATTTAATATTTTAATCCTATAATACATCATGTAGTTTCTGATAATTATATAAATTTTAATGGCAAATAAAAGGTATTTTTTTATTATTAGTAGTATTTATTTGTTATTCTGTTTGGCATATGGCTTACATTTATTGATTTTCTGCATAGTTTTTATTCTTTTTTTTAATATATAAAATTAATTTAATTTTTAATGTTTTAAATAAGGTGACATTTTACACTGCAAGAAGTAGTCAAAATATGTTATTGAAAGGTAATATTTGTTTAAACTTGATATATTTTGTATTTAAATTAATTTTATTGGAATTTTCTTGTTTTAAACTAAGAATTTTGGTACTTAAGTACTTTTTACTAAATACTGGAGCTGCATTATGATTAAAAAACACATTTTGGTTTACCATTTATTAGATTTAGTTATATTTTTAAAAGTTCTATGAGCATTCTATGCCCACAAATATGTCATTAAATGAAGTGAGAACATAATTTATTTTCCTCAGAATTAAAAAGAATTATTTAAGTTTAAAGGGCATTCTATTGTCTTATTATTATTTGCATTTATTACTAAGATTGCCTTGTTTCTCTTTTCTTGAGTAAAATATTGTTAAATAATATCTTGAATTTGGTCTTTAATTTTATGACCTTCTATGAAAGAAAATGTAAACATCCTAATGATAATTTTTTGAACTATTTGATTTTTTTTTTAATTTAAGAAAATTTATATAAATAACCTTGATTATTTGTAGCTTTCCATATGAAATAAATTGAAATTTGCCCTTTATAAATGACAACTATAAAAGGCTGAATTTATTTGCTTAGATTTTTTTCTTTCAAATAAGTATAAAGCATAACTTGTTAAAATATTGAAATGAGAGTAGTAATTTTGATTATTTTGCTGAAATAGTTTGATATAAAAGTTTGAATTTATAAAGTGATGAAAACAGCATTTGTATACCGTAAGTGTACAATTTTTCAGACATTTAAAAAAAAAAATCTGAGAGGTAAAGATATTGAAATTGATAATAGATTTGATTTGAGTTGAAGCTTTTACAGCAATAATCTGATCTGAGTGATTTTTTAAGTGTGATTAATTATAACTTTTTTTAAAAAAAAATAGTTTTAATAAATGGTAATGAAAAAAAAGATCAATGGAATGTTTATGAATATTTTTTTTCATTTAATAAAAACAGTATTTATTTCAGTTATTTATCTATTGTAAAAATTATAAATTAACTTTATTGAATTTTAAAAAAAACTTGATTATGTGAATAATTTATTTAATAGTTATTTATTAATGAATATGTTGTTTTGAGGGGTAAGTATTTATTCCAAAATTTTAATAATATACTAATCTTTCATTTCTTAAGAAGTTCAATTTTATTCCTTAATTCATTTTTAACTGCAAAGTATGAAAGCATATTCAAAGTTTGCTATAACTTCAATAGCGTATGACTGAAGTTTAAATGGAATTTTTGTTTTTAACTCAATCTGAAACTCTCATCCAAGCACCACATATTCCTTGCTTTGAGAAGTAATGATGAAAATAATGAGTAGATATGCATACTAATAAAAGATAAGTGTTTTTGTGCATTGTATGACAACTTGATGTGAGAGTGAAAACACAAAAGGTCGTAAAATTTTGGACAAACACAGTTTGTATGGCATCAGCTGAATAAATATAGAAACTGCTAGAAGTTGGTTAGAGGCAACAATTACTGCTACTTCAAGGAAGTTGAAAAAGTCTAATTGTTTTTTTTAATTATATGAGGTTTTATTAAAATTAATATTATTGGTGATGTCCAAATACAGTTTTATTATTCTTAGCTGTCAACACAAGTTTGCATTAAAAATTTGATTAATTTTGAAAGAATTCATTGTAAACACATCAAAATATGCTAAGAAAATATTGAGAAAAAAATTATTTTCTGAGAATTGGTATTTTTTTACCAAAGAAATTTGTATATACACAGTTGTTAATAAGAAATTTTATTTTATTTTAATGTAACTGAAATTATATAAACTGTTGTTTATCAACATCAGATCCGTGGAAACTTATATTTAAAAAAATCTTCATACAGTTAGTTATGTACTGTTTTTTTAATTCATCTGGACATTTTAGGTAGTTATTTGGTTATTATAAAATTAATTACTGATATATAAATCAAGAGGAATCATATGCGTTAAGTTATAATAATATGGAAGAATATGTAAAAATTTTATATTCTGATTTTAAAAAAATATTTCATTAAATAGATTAGAATTTTATTCTTTTCCTGATAGTTGTACTTGCATGTAGGCAGTAGGTAGATTAGACATAAACTAGAAAAAGGTTTACAAGTCTGAATGATTTAGACATTTTGCATTTCTCTTTTAGGGAAATGAAACATCACTTCCGATGGAAATGTGCTCCACTTGTAAGTTTTTTTATTTTTATTTCTCTTAGGTGAATGTTAGAAAATATAATTGAAAAAAAAATCATTCATTGTTTCAACCTGTTAAAGAAATTGTTTCCTAATAATAGTCTGAAAGAAGTTTTGCAATATCATGTTAAAAAAAATTTTTAGAAAACCTTTTGATTTCAAAACTTTTTCATAAGTAACATTTCTTAAGAAAAAATACCTTGAAATGAATAATAATGCATATTTTCTATTCCTGTATAACAAAATGTAAATAAAAATTTATCATTTAGGACAAGCTGTAGGAAAATATCTTAATTCTCTATAAAGTAGTTAGATGTGTTCCATCGAATATTTTTAACTGAGGAGAAATGCATGTGGTGTTTTTAAGCCATTGTCTTGATTCATCTGTATTATGTACTGTACACAAATAAAAGTAGATTTTGTTTGTCCTCTTCAATTTTTATAATCTAGAATTGTCTTTCTCTTACCAGTATTTTGAAATTGACTTTTTTATATAGTTAGGAGATGTAATATTGAATTGGAGTACATAATTTGGTCTTATAAGTAATTGCAGATTTTTAATTGAATAAGGGTGAGTAAAAAAAAATCCCAGCCAGATTCAAATTCTGTGTATATAAGACGTTTACCTAGATAACCATGACTTTAGGACCATCTGGTCGGGAATCAAATTAGCAGTATATAAGCTTTACCAAGAGTTTGAGGACCATTTTCTTGAGATTAAGTGGCCATTGTGTTTTAATATTTTCATGAATGAACATTCTAAATGTATACTATCATTATATTAAATCTCATCCCAAACTGAGTGTTTAACCTTATGTACACCCTTTATTAGAAAAAACCATAAAAACACAGTTTTAAAGTGATATATTTAGTGGATTGATCTACATACTTCACTTTAATTCCATAAACAAATGTGAAATACTTTTGAAAGATATTTAGTAAAGTGTAATTTATGGCATCATTGGGAATTTATACACATTATTCACTGGAGTTAATTCTAGTTCTGTTGCATAAAACCTGAAATGAAGAAACTAAAAATTAGAAGGGATAGAAATATAAGGGTTAAAATAAAGGGGGGAAAGCATGCAATTTATGCAACATTTCAAATGAAATGTAACTTTTAGGATGAACAAATATATTCCTTTTTAACCCCAGAAAAATTAACCTAAAATCTATATTAAAACTGAATTTGTTAGAATAAATGGAAATTCCTTTATATTAGAAATAATGCATTAAATTTGAATAACTGGGAATTTTTTTATTGTAGTTGATCCTGATGAGATCAAAAGGTTGGGGAAAAGGTTCCGCAAGCTGGATTTGGATAATTCTGGATCTCTTAGTGTAGATGAATTTATGTCTCTTCCTGAATTGCAGCAAAATCCTTTAGTTCAACGTGTGATAGATATATTTGATACAGATGGTAATGGAGAAGTTGATTTCAAAGGTAATTTTTTTCTTTATTCAGAATATGAAAAATAATGATTTGCTTGTTAATTTTCTTTTTGTCTTAAGTATAAATAAAGAAATACAAGATACTTCAACTGTTCATTTAATAATATCTATATTGAAATAATTTAATTGTTAAGTGTAACTCTGTATTTCATATATTAATTTAGTAATTCAAATCTAAATAATAAGTAAAGTCCTTCAGTAAAAAAATCATGCAGTTATTAAAAATTATAAATTAAATTGAATTATGATAATAATTCAATAATTTTTATAATCATACTGAAATCTATAAGCTCTGCATCTTTTATTTTCCTGTTTATTTACATTCTTTCCTTTGATTTCCAGAGTTTATTCAAGGAGTATCTCAGTTTAGTGTTAAAGGAGACAAAGAATCTAAACTCAGATGTAAGTATTTTGTTTAATGTCTCATCTTCATTAGTCATGTGTGTTATAGAAATTTACATTTCTTTATGTCAAATTTTTCAGTTGCCTTTCGTATTTATGATATGGATAATGATGGATACATATCAAATAGTGAACTGTTCCAAGTTCTGAAAATGATGGTTGGAAGCAATTTGAAAGATGTTCAGCTTCAGCAAATTGTAGATAAAACTATTTTGTTTGCTGATAAAGATGAAGATGGAAAAATCTCATTCCAGGAGTTCTGTGCTGTAAGATTCTTAATATTTATTTAAGAGTACTTTGGGCATTTTAAAATTAAATACTATCAAATTTCATTATTTGCATATATCTGAATTTTGGACCTTTTTCTTTTAGAGGGTGATTTTTCAGTCTTATTTATCTAAATTGCCTCTTCCTCCCCCTTCCCCTTCCAGACATAGCCATTCAAATTGCTATAATTTTTAACAAGTTTTAATTTCGTTAAAAACTAAATTTTTAAAAGTAATGATTTATATCATGAATTTCAAGAGAACTAGAACTATATTTCTTGTACAGTTATCTAGTGTTATACATGCAGGTCTAAACTTTATTGAGTCAGTCAGTTTTGAACACGCTGCAGTTAAGTCTAAATATTCCGAAATCGATTCTGAGTTTAGTACAATCATAAATAATAATAAAATCATTTAAAAAATCAAGTTACATTTAACTTGAATAATTAATTCTAATTTGACAAATAAGTGCTGATATATTATTGTGAGGGATTATTAATATAAGAATCAGTAAATTGCTTGATTGTTTTGATACTTTGTTTTATCAACTAATTAGATTTCTTCGGAGATTAGTTGGTTTGCTAAGTTTAAGGGTTAGTAAAAATTTCCATTGCATATTTTATGTTACTATATTTTGTCTTCCTTGGCAAAATATTTTTAAGCTTCAATCGTTGATAGGCTTGTAACTTTTATTTTAGAAGCTTCGCTCTATTCTATTGTTTGTACTATATATATATATATATATATATATATATATATATATATATATATAT